>CM050435.1:1485245-1777745 GCA_027564155.1 Gymnocypris eckloni scoliostomus | reverse complement strand
ACATTTATAAAACAACAAGCCCAAAGACGTTTATAAAAATGTGGACATGGCAACACTGAAAGACAATACGCTGTTTACCAGCAGCAGCTTTATGAGTCGACGTGTGGTTAACTTAAAATTGTTGGACATAATGCGTCAGCTGAATAACATGCATTTGGTCAAAAATAGCAGACATCAAACAGGTTAAACTGATGCTCAAATGCTGCTATAATTATCACTACCTCAATAATCGCAACTTTGAGAGTGACTCATGACAATTGAGATATTTACTACAAAAGTTCAAGGTTGTTGCCTCTCTTACCTCTGCATTATTTATAAATAAAACATCTCTATTTACACCATTTATTTTCTTAAATGCACTTCACCTGCCTTATATTTCCTACACTGCAGTTGTTACCTGATTTATACCTGATTTAGTTCATTTATGAAGTTAATTTAGATTTTTCCATTCAGAAAAATGAAATTCAGAAAACTTTGGATTCTGTGAACTAGAATGTTGATATATGACCCGGATATTGAATAATTAAATAGCAAGTCTGCCACTGTTGTTCTGACCAACGCTACCAATGGTGATTAAATCTAATGATCGCTTAGCTCATATCACATCAAACCGTGCAAATTTTTATTATCGTTATTGTTGTGAATCAACACTGGCTGGTTATGTTCTTTCTCAAAAATTGATTTCAGATCATTTTAACCAAAAAAAGCTACGGACTGCAGCTTTAAATAATTGTTTATTTTAATAAAATCAATTTAGATGTTACCACATAAAGCACATTTGGTCACATTGGGACCAATTCTTACTATTAACTATGGATTTTGCCTCAACAAACTCATAATTTGTTAGTTAATAAGGTAGTTGTTAATTTTAGGTATAGGATCTAGAATATGCTCATGCAGAACAAGGCATTAATATGTGCTTTATAAGTACTAGGGCTGTAGTCAAGTCCACCTTTGTCGAGTCCAAGACAAGTCCAAGTCCAAAAAGGTTCGAGTCCAAGTCAAGACCGAGTCCAAAGAGGTTCGAGTCCAAGTCAAGTCCAAGTCCAAATGAGACGGTCAAAACAGAGAAAGTAAAAAATTATCTTCTTCAAAACCACATATTTAATTATTGATAATTTATGTGATACGAGAGACGGCATATCTTCTATTCTAATATAATAATTTTGCATTATTGTTTGTAATGATCTAAAGTATGTGCAGCAACACTGTAGGATCAAATTAGGCTATTTTATTTCTCCTCCTGAGACCCAGCTATGGAGTTTTTGTCTCTGTAGTGGACATTCTATTTTAGTGTATTTCTCTGAGACCTCACATGTCACAGTTATAAGCCTGGATGGAGGGCTCATTCAGGGCTTTATAGAGATACTAAATCTTTTTTAAACACTCTCATACGTCTTTAAAGATGGCTATATTTAATTTAGTGAAAAATTGTACATCCTTATGGAAATATGATTATATTCTGTAATGTCTTTTAAATCTGAATCATTTTCAGATTGTTTGTCATAAAGCAACATCTCAGGAAAATGTTATGGGTTTTCAAATTCAAATATGACTTCCTGTTATGAAACAGGACATCATTTCATACATGCTCAATGTAGAGGACACCAGGACTAAAAGCATGTTTATTATGCATTTTGGGAGACAACAATTGAATAGGGAAATAAATTATATATCAGTTTGCTTATGAAATATTATATATTATTATGAAAATCTGGCCATGACTCCCATTATGAAAATTATTTTTCAACATTCTGTCCCAACAGCAACACATTAATATGCAAATTAGATACAGTGAATAGATACACTGTAGATGCAACTTTTTCTTTATTAACCCTCTAGTTAAAGAAAAGTATATTCTAAGTGCACCACACATGACGTTGTCTTCATGATGTAAATGTGAAACAAATCACTAAATATATTTGCAGAAAAGATGAACTACAACTACATCTTGTACAAACTTATATTATGCATATTAGGCTATATGTTCTGAAATAATACAAGACAAATGCTCAAAAAAACTCAAGTAATTCAAATTCAAAATGACTGAAGGTATAACACCTAGAGTGCTATTATTAACTATAAAGGCTCTGTAAAACAATGAACAGCAGTTCTCAGCCTGTCACCGGGATGCAAACCTGAAATATCAGATATACAGTACATGTACAGTAAGTTTCTTCACGGGTTTTGTATTCAATTACGCTGCTTTTCCATTGTTTTTTCTATGTAAACATGGACGCGTTTGACGGTTGCGCTCGCGTCTCTTGCAGCGTCTCGTGCATGAAACGGCTTTCTAAAAACACGGTGCTCTAGTTATTAAAAGATGTTTAACTCACACCTTCTTGTATTTTTCCTATTCCACTGCCCGTCAACACAAAACACACTCTGTGTGAATGGCACCTAGAGAGCATCACGTGAGCGATTAATCATGTGCACCGACAAGCGGTTGGATTGTTCTTTTCTCTTTACTGTTATTATCAAAATGTCTAATTCTAGAGTTTGGTAATTTTCTATTCAAAATCGCAATTGACCTGAAATGAAAGTGAAAGCAAAATGCGAGGGGCATTAATAAGGTATTTAAAAGCGAAGGAAAGTGAGAGGAAAACTCCAACGAACTTTGTAAAACCAAACTGTATTATGCAACTTGCCGACAGCGTGTCTGTGGCCAAAATAAAGATTATTTATGCCTCCGCAGCACTCTCACTCATATGACGCATCTGTGCATTTAACAGGCGACCAATGACAATGCCCGTTCTAGATGGAGTTAAACCAGTTCGTTACCGTTTGCGGAACAAGCGAGCCAGATTAATGGTTTTGTTTTGAAAGAGAAAAAAAAGCATATATTGCTGGACTCGGTCGAGACCAACTAGAACATTTGGCGAGTCCAATGACCAAGTCCGAGACAAGTCCGAGTCCAAATACCAACGAGTCCAAGACAAGTCCGAGACGATAGAAAAACGTCTCGAGTCCGGACTCGAGTACTACAGCCCTAATAAGTACTATACACTGCCAATATGCTAGTAATGCAAATAAGCAACTAGTTAATGGTGAGAACTGGTCCTTAAAATAAAGTATTACTTTCTGCATATTTTAAGGTTACCATTTTTTTCTGTGATTGCTTTAAAACGTCTTAATGATTGATTAGTTTCAGCTTTTGTCTTCTCCAGATGTTAACTGATGGACTGGTGGGGATTATTGACTCTCATTCTGACGGCACCCATTCACTGCAGGCCATCCATTGCTGAGACACTGATGCAGAGACACATTTCTACAAACCTGATGAAGAAACAAACTCATCCTAATCTCGGATGAGCTGAGGGTCAATTATTCAGCAAATTTTCATCTGAACTATGAACTATTCATTTAACCCACAATCCAATTATTTTCAGGTTATTTAATGATGATGTTTTAAAGAACTACACACAGAAGAACAGGACGTTACACATTTAATAGTGTAGGGTGCTAATTTGAGCCTGTATTCAGCCGGAAAATAGAGCATCACACTCGGAAGTGACAGAGAAAATGTAGTTTCAATTTACTAATATATATGGTCACACTTTCTCACTAATAGCAAACCATTTATATATATATATGTCTATATATATACACACAATAATTACATGCATGCAAGAAGTATGCAAGAACGTAAAAGTACCGCTATCTGCTGAGCTTGTGTCTTCTGTCTTCCCGAAGAGAAACTCGTACTTGGCTTTGGCAACACTCTGTGCATGTGCAGAGGAGCAGCTGACCGGCTCAAATGCTTCTCCCTGCAAGAACAAACCAGAGTTAAACATGCATTCATTTGACATAACTGAAGCAGTTTTTGCAAAGTGTGCATATGGCAGTTGTATGACTGAAGACAGAAAGTCTACCAAATTCAGCAAATCAGTTTTACAAGACTGATCATGTCAAGGTCCAAAACAAAATATGACAAATATTTTTTTAGAATTTTTTGAAATTTTTTGAATTTAGAATTTTTTTTAGAATTTTTTTTTTTTTTAAGTTAGTAGAGCTAAAAAAATGTATGACAAGTGGGGCGGGGCTCAGAGCCAAGCCTCGTTTCCATGATCCCACCCCACTCTTCACAATGATAAACTTGCTCCAATCAACGTCACATTCATCCCGATATTTCTCTTTGCATTCATATTTAAGTGCTGGCTAGAAAAAGCACACCAGCACGTACTAATGTAGATAACAGAAAGACTTTCACTATACACTTGCATGTAAATAGTCAAACAACATATAGTGTATGTAATCTTAACATTTTACTGTCCATCCTAAACCTAACCAAAGGCTCTACTTTTCACCACAATGGCAACAAACCAAACCCAACACGTAAATCCTGACATAACACAACATTTAAGTACTAACTTCTGTCTCTCTATGTTAATCTTGCACAAAATAACACTTAATTTCAACATTTATTTTCCTTGTTGTCTGATGCAAAACATGCTGGGAACTATAAAACTCACTCATTTTAAGTTTAACATTTTAAATTTACAGAAGTTAATTAAGTCCTCTAAACTTTCATAATTATTTGAGTGAAACTAACTCATTTAATTGATTCCACTGTTTGGTTTTAGAGTGCACACCTCTTATTCATATATTCAAAAACAAACGCAGCAGGCTTCACAACAATAATGATGACAAATCACAACACACAAGTTTAGAAACGCAAACCAACAGTTTTAGCTCAGAACGCTTCTCACATCGAGATCATGTGACTTCAGAAGATGTCAAAAACATGACAAGATTAGCTTTGATTGTATGGAAAGAGCAGCGTGAACACGGTGCTAAACATCTACTTTTGAGCTCCACGGAAGAAAGTTATATATACAGGTTTGGAGACATTTTGACTGAGTAAATGATCATTTTCATTTCAGGGTAAACTATTGTTTTAAATCCAGCGAGTGGCATGAATGTCTGTGTGAATCTAGCATTCATGCCCATCATGCTGAAGTTCCCGCCGTTGCTATGACTTGCTCCAGGCGGCTCAGGAATGTTTCTGTTTCCAGAAACGGGCACATTTTTTACTACTAGTGTCTTTTGTAGCTGACAAGTAATTGACCGCACTCTAGCCACATGACGAGCATGTGCTATTACTGGAACTGAACTCAGGGCTGTCGGTGTCCGCTTTCAATTTCACAAGAGAAGTCGTCCTTAGTGAAAATCTGACCTCAGTCTTTAGGTTTGCCTCTTTTCCCTTGTTTGATACGATCAGAGTTCAATAACAGAGACTGTGGAAAGCACAGAGCCCTCTGAATCAGACATCTTTATCAGACACTATCTATAAAACAAGCTCAAAGTCTAGCATCAGCTTCATGGCTGAGCGTGTTTAAGTCAGATCTAATGGATGGAACCCATTACTGACATCCAGGAAATCCAGTTATTGACCAGTCCAAGATCTCAACTGAGGACTGGAGCTGATCTGTTTAAAGGTCACTGTATGATGCACCTTTTCCAGTCAGTTGTGAGATAAAGGAGGTACAGAGACACTAAAACACATCTCTTAGTAGTTAGTACAAAATCTTATCTGGCCATGAAAAAAACTGATTTTAAAAATGAATGTTAATGCATTCAGTTTTGGGCATAATGACTGCGCAATGTTCCAGCAGAAGAATGAGCTGAGCTGAGCTTTATTGTGTAACGGCTGTATCTCAAACCCTCATGAGATGCTACTCAGACAGCATTATTAGGCACAGCAATGCAATGCTGTAAGCTCAAACCACTGCAAACAACATGCAGAAAACAATTAAATAACACAAATATAAAACAGGAGATGATATCATAGGGCAGAGCCGTGCACACCCAGTCAAAGAAAAATGGACCTGTTCATATTGAGACAAGGTTAAAAGTACCGTCCTTCGGATGAGACGTTAAACCGAGGTCCTGACTCTCTGTGGTCATTAAAAATCCCAGGATGTCATTTGAATAAGAGTAGGGGTGTAACCCCGGCATCCTGGCCAAACTAGCCCACTGGCCTCTGACCATCATGGCCTCCTAATCATCCCCATACACTGATTGGCTTCATCACTCTGTCTCCTCTCCACCAGTAAGCTGGTGTGTGGTGGGCGTTCTGCATCATCCAGGTGGATGCTGCACATTGGTGGTGGATGAGGAGATAGTCCCCTTACTATGTAAAGCGCTTTGAGTGTCTAGAAAAAAGCGCTATATAAATGTAACAAATTATTATTATTATTATTAAGCAGGTGGTAAAATGTTATGTGGTGCAACTCCACTAAAAACTTGATATTCATAAGTAATTAGTTTGTTTTGGATATCTGGAACAAACACACTTTTTTATCCTTTTTAAATACTAAATTTAATAATATCTTAACATTTTAATGAATGTATTTTTAACCATATGAAACCTACATGTACAGTATGACAGAACAATCCGATTCGATCCACAAGAAATGACTCGAATCAGTCTAACAAATCAGAGCAGTTATTGTGAACTAACATCGGACTCACTTTGTTATCCAAGTCTTTATTTTCAGTTAGGGGTGGGAGATATGACCAAAATCTTATATCACGATATGACAAATTTTATATCACCATAATGATATCTATCACAATATAGCTATTTTTTATTTTAAAAAGGGTTTTATGATTATCATCCTTGTCACCAATGTCAATATCAAACTAATACAAGCCTAAAAAGAGACACACACAAAAAAACACTAGCTCACAGAAGACAAATATACAGTGAAGAAATATGGATAATAAACTAATTGCAAGCAATAGGACAAAAACTACAATAAATAAGAAACGCTACACACATTGTGTAAATTGATTAGTCTTCACTGTGTTAATTATATCTATCTGTCTATCTTGGATGGATGGATGGACGGACGGACGGACAGATATATACAATTAACATGTGTATTAAGTATAGATTATATTTATATAAATATAGAATTATTATAATTTTTATTTCTTCTTATTAAAGTTACAAAAGTGATTTAGTCAAGAGCAGTGAGAGATTTTTTTAAAGTCCCTCGTTAAATAAACAATATAATATGAAATGATATAATGGTCATATCGCACAGACAGATGTTCAGTTCATGTATCAGTAACACGACTGATTGTTCATATCAGGACAATGTGAAGGAAACGGCACAGATATCACACACAGAGCACATCATGCAGACAAAAGTTCACAAAGGTCTTTGCACTTCTTTAAAATATGAACAATGTGACGTAGATGAGCTTCACGGTTGGTGTAAAACGGTGCAACTGTGCAAAACCGAAAGGACATGTATCACGAAACGTCTCTGAATGTAGCCTAGGCTTTGCTCATGCTGTCAAAACACACACTTGTTACTGAAAAACTGTGTATACTCAATGCATCTTCAATGCTTTTGTTATGTATGTGCCTTGGTAACATTTCTGAAGGCTTTGCTTTAGAAAACTATGCAATAGCGGAAGAATTTTGAGCATCCGCAGAAGTCAAAGTTGGCACTACTTTTGGATGCCAAATGGAGATGCACCATGCATACTTTCATAGAAAACTATGTGTTGAATATTAGGACGCTTATGTCATCATCTGCCACATCCAGTGTGCTCCTCCTTAAACCACATTAGCCTTCCTAGAACAGAGCTACTTACAGATATGAAGAAAAACATGAAACAAATGCATTTAATAAATAAAAGACTTGAGGAACGCTGAAGTTGAAGTTACAGAGCCTGAATGGCCACCAAAAAATGATCTGGTTGCTTTAAGGCGAGAAGCTCACAAAATGGAGTTGAACTGGGAACAACCAAGATGAACCAATTCTGACAATCCCGATTTTTCACTACAGTGAGCAGTCTGAGGTTTGCCCTCAGGGTAAAACATGGTATTTAAGGCACACTGTGATCTTCAGTTTTCTACCATGGTAATTATTCCCAGAAAACAGAGGAATAAAACACCATTTCTGAGCATGTTTAAAGGGACAGTTCACCCAAAAATGAAAATGCTGTCATCATTTACTCCATCCAATGGTTCTGGGGCACCATTAGATCCTACTGTGGAAGTCAATGGTGCCCCAAAACTGCCTGATTACAAACTTTCTTCAAAACATATTCCTATGTTTACAGCAGAACAAACACATTCATACAGGTTTGGGAAATACTTGAGGCTGAGTAGATGATGACAGCATTTTCATTTTTGGGTGAACTGTCTCTTTAAGAGCTACAGCAGAACATGGTTCATGTTTCTCCTTCATTGAAAATTGTCAGCATCCTACAGGAATTTACCATCAAATACAATTAAAACAAGTCTTGTGACCACCAAAAACCTCAGCCTGTTTAATACTACAGCTGCTTTGACACAATCTGCATGGTAAAAAGCACTATAAATAATAGTGACTTGACTTTAGCCATCAAAGTAAGAGTTTTATCTGACATCAAACATCATCTAGTACTGGTAATTAATTAAGGTCAAGTGGACATTTCAGGTACTGAAACTGCTCACAATTTCTTGAAAGCTTTCTTTAATCATCTTTAGTAGTCAGCTGGTGTCACTTCATTTTAAGGTCCAATTCTTGCTTAACTACAACTTTTGTCTAGTAAATTCCCAATTAGCTGCTTATTAATAGTTAGTGCAGTAGTTGTTAGTTTAGGTTTTAGGTAGGATTAGGGATGTAGAATATGCTCATGCAGAATATGTGATTAATAAGCACTTATAACAGTGTTAATAACAGGAATGATAATAAGCAATTAGTGAGAATTGGTCCTTATACTAAAGTGTTATAAATATTCCATCCATGCAGTTCCATATGTTTCAAATTAATATGAGCTCATGAAAACATGCTTAAGGATTGCAAAAATGTGCAGATGGAAAATAGCATTTAATATTAATTAAAATAGCAAAAGCATTTCATGTAGGACTACCCACAGTCTTATTATTAGCAAAACTTCCCCTAAAGACATGAGTAGTATTGTGTTTGTTTGTAAGGGTGGTTGTCATGCAGAGGTCACATGACTGTACGATCACACTACCTACTATATCTCTGTAAACCCTCTATCTTATAATAAATTAACAGTCAACTCATATACAGTGTTTGATTATATCAGATACAACTCATGATGTGCAAAAAGTGTTTAAATTTCAATCATTTATGTCTGATCATGATGTTAAAATGAATGAATGTCATTCTCATCATTTCTATCTGCCTTTCATTTTTAACATGTCTCCAACCACACATCATGTGTTCAATCAATGGGTTGCTTTTTGTGATATGCATATATAACGGTCAGCCAACACAAATTGTGTCTTTCAATCAGTTACATTATACTCCCCATGTGAGATAAGTGACCAGATCTTTATTATTGCTGTATTACACTGTTTAGGAGACTATGATCCTCCAGTTTAAGCATCTTATGAATAAATGTCTGACGGCAAAGTCAACTCTATTGAGTGGGTTATGCCTGGCTTTTCATTCAGTCTTCTAATTAGGATATGAAGGATTACAAATTTTATTTTAAATGTTTAATTTAGATACACTTCCTGACTAAAGAAAGTGTCAGGAAATACAGATGTTTGAGAGCGTTTCCTGACCATTTGAGCTCGAGACAACGGTGCCTTTTGTCTCTTATGTTAATGGTAAGATCAAGGAGTCAGATTCAACCTTTGTTAGGTTTATTGGACCACGGAAGGTTCCTGTAATTAACTAACGCCTCCCTCAGATGTTTGCTTTGTTTGATGTTTGTCTCCACCTCTAAGAATCCCTCCTCCAAAATACCTATAAGATACCCTGTAAAATGACTTAAAGGAGATCTTCGATGACTGCAGATAACAACACATGTCATAGAATAAAGAAATTCTGCTGACAATCCAATCCGAAGTCTCCTGGTCTTCTCTTCTGAGTTTCTACACTTTAGAAAAACAGAGTTTTCAACAGATGCTGCCGTGACCGGATAGAGTTCCAGCTTCCTCACCTGAAAACTTCAAGCTAAAACAAAGATCTGCATCTTTTGGAATCCAGCGAAACTTCAAGCTGAACAAGGATTCCCAGACTGAATTTTCTCTCAACCAAAAGGGTTGTGGTGAGTGTGCTGTCTCTATTCCAAAAGAACCTAAGACCAGTGTATCCTCTGTGCCGTCAGAGAAGAGTTAACATACATCTGTAGGGTTTGTTTAACTAAAGTTATCCTCTGTTTCAGGCAGGGAAGGTTAGCATTTCATGCTAATAATTTTGTTTATCCTCTGTTCTTGTAGGCAGGACGGGCGTGTATCCTCTGTTTCAGGCAGGGAAGAGTTTATCCTCTAAAAAATTTTATTTTTAGAGATGAGTTTATCCTCTAAAGTTTTTTGATTTTAGAGATAAAAGTATCCTCTGTTCTTGTAGGCAGTTTATCCTCTGTTTTTCAGACAGGGAAGAGTTTATCCTCTAAAGTTCTGCTTTTAGAGATGAAATTTTATCCTCTGTTCTTTCAGGCAGGGAAGATTTTGGCATTTACGTGCTAATTTTTGGTTTATCCTCTGTTGTTTCAGGCAGGGAAGGTTTTTTAGCATTTACGTGCTAAAAAAAACAAGTGTACCCTCTGTTAATCAGAGAAGTGTTTGTTTTGTTTGTGTGGTACCGAAGAAACTTACAAAATGGTTAGAATGAATGCTAGGCTGATTCCAACCACAGAAAAGAGTGGTCTTGCGACTCCTCTGTGGTCAGATAGTGAATTCAAAACACTGTTAGAAAAAAAAATGGACCTAATAGTCACTGAAAAAGTTAGACAAGAACTAAGCATGAAATATGAGATTCATCCAGACAAGACTTGGTCAGTAGATGAGTGTAAAAGGTACTAGGAGCAAGTATTCGTAAGAACAATGTGAAAGGCATTATCTGTTGTCACAGAATTCAGTGTAACGCTAGCGACACAACAGTCTCAGCGTAACGCAGAGCTAGAGAAACAGAACAATGAACTCCGTGCTAGAATATACACTTTGACCAAGAAATTGAACCTCAAGAAAGAGGCAAAAACTGATGTGGAAGTAAGTCAGCCTGATAACATTTACCCTGATTTACAAGCGTTTTTTGAAACAGATGTAGCTCTCCAATCAGTAACTGATGTGCCTGTAAATTCCTTCAATGTGTGTGGTGCGAGGAGAAGATCGCAGGGGATTGAGGAAACTGATAGTGTTCCTCTCAATTCTTCTGTGGTGCAAATACAAACTGTTGCCAAAGCTTTATGTCCTAAAGATATAGAGAGACTATCTCAAAGTTTACCAGCAGCACGCACACATTTTTCTGAATTTAGAAGAACATTGATCAGTAAAATGCGTCTTTATGACATGTCGTTGACAGAAGTCACGCAGCTGATGTCACAAATACTAACTGAATCTGAATTCAACAGTTTTGAATCTGCTGTCACTTCTGAACTGCGAAATGCCAGTAAGGGTGATTTAAGAGAAGGTATTTTGAAAATCCTAAAGAATATCTTAGGACCCAAAATAGATTGGTCTAGAATTACTACCTGTGTGCAAAGGAAAGAAGAAACTGTGAGTGAATATACTGAGAGATTTTGTCAGTCAGCTGTAATCTACAGTGGAATTGTTGATGACCCTGAAAGTGTGCTAGATGACAAGGGACCCTTGGTTCGTATCTGGTCAGATGGCCTTGTAGCCGAATACAGAAAAGCTTTACCATTCTTAGATCTAACTTGGTCTAACAGAACTCTCAGAAGTAACCTAGACAGGTTAGCTACATGGGAAAAGAGATGCTGATGTCAAGGCAAAAGTAAGAGTAGCAGCAGCTACGTTTAACACAACGAAACAAGACAATAGATGGTCTAAAAGAGAAAGCAAATGCAAATACTGTGCAAAATTAGGACATTGGGAGAAAGAGTGTAGGAAGAAGTTGCAAGATAGGAAAAGAAATGCTATGCATAATTCTGCTCCTTCTCAGCCTGCACACAACCCTGAAGTAGTTCCGCCAGTGACCACTGAAACTATAGGACAGTTAGTTCAGGCTCTTCTAAGAGCACAACAAGACCAGGAAAAACTAATTATTGGGGCTGTGAGTAGCTACCTTTCCCTGTAATCCAACACAATGACCAAAGAATTTTGTGAAAGGTAGCATAAGAGAAGTTAGCAACTCTCACAGCCCGAATATTGTTATACAGCGTGCACCAGTCACGAACCCATCCTCATGTATGATGTCTGCAATGACTGAATTTGTGTTAGAGGATGAAGGCGAAATGACTCATGATTGTGTTACGCTTACATATGCAGCGACAAGTGAAATAGCAGAAACTCCCATAGAGAACGCAGAATTGGAGTTGTTTGTTGATGGTTCAGCTCAAGTTATTGAAGGTAACAGACGAGCAGGATATGCAGTAACGTCCACCACTGAAGTAGTTGCTTCAGGTCGTCTTTCAGATCATTTTTCAGCTCAAGCTGCAGAACTAGTAGCCTTAACTAGAGCATGCACGCTAGCTTCAGGATCGGTTGCAAATATCTACACAGATTCCAGGTATGCTTTTGGGGTAATTCATGATTTTGGTGTCATTTGGCAAACCAGAAAATTTCTAACTTCTGCTGGATCCCCATTAAGCATGCTGGATTAGTGAAAGATTTAATGTTTGCCATGAAACTCCCAAAGAAATTAGCAGTGATCAAAGTGAAAGCACATCTCACAACTAATACTACGGAAGCTAAAGGTAATGCTCTTGCTGATGTAGCGGCTAAACAGGCTTGTTTCTATGCAACTGTACAAGTGTGTTCAGGTAGTACAGCACAGAAGATAATTCTACCTCCTGAATCAATCGTTGATCTGTATAAAGGCGTTCCTCTATATGAAGCATGGACATGGTTAGACAAAGGAGCCACTGTGGATTCATCCGGCTGCTGGACCAAAGGGGAAAGTATGTTGCTCCCGAATCACTGTTGCCATATTTGGCTCAACAAATACACAGTTTGGGTCATAGTGGTCCAGCAACGATGAATCACAGGTTCTCAAATCAATGGTGGAATCCAAAATTCAGAAAGCAGCCACTGAAACAGTCAAGAGATGTGTTACATGTCAGAAAAATAATGATGTACCAGCACCCATTACACCAGCAGCACATACCCCAGCTCCACCAGGGCCATTTCGTCACCTGCAAGTTGATTACATATCGTTGCCCCTTGTAAAGGAAAAACTGACGTTTTGGTAGTAATAGACAAGTTCTCAAGATGGGTGAAGCTTATCCAACAGGGCGTGCTACAGCTGCACATACTGCTAAATGTCTTGTCACTGATTTCATTCCCAGATGGGGATTACCAGATTGCATTGACTCAGATCAAGGTACCCACTTCACAGGACAGGTAGTCAAGGAAGTGTCTAGAATGTTGAAGATTAAGTGGAACCTTCACTGCCCCTATAGGCCACAAGCATCAGGACAGGTTGAACGATCAAACAGAACAATCAAAACCAGGCTAAGCAAAATGCATCAGGAAGGAGTACCATGGGTTGAAGCACTGCCCGCAGTACTGTGTAGTATGAGAGCATCACCTAACAGATCAGTAGGACTGAGCCCTCATGAGATTATTACTGCGCCCAATGCAGATGCCAGGTGTGATTGATCTTAGAAATGCTGATGTGCACATTGCTTCAGATGCCCTGATCGCTTACTGTGAAAACCTCACAAAGGCGGTGCAGAGTGCCAAAGAGAGAGTTGAGTCGTGTTGGCAGACTCCACCAGAAGGTGGACACACAATCGTCCCAGGTCAATGGGTCATGATAAAGACATTCAAAAACAAGCCATTAGAGCCTAAGTGGTACGGACCACATCAAGTGATGTTGATTACAGCAGCTGCAGTATTGTGTCAGGGAAGGAAAACTTGGACTCATGTGTCACATATTAAGGTTGTTCCTCCCCTGCAGGGATAGGATAGGGCAGACACAAGAACCAGTGAGGAGCCCAGGGAAGAACCCGAAAGCAACAGGCTTGGGGCCAACCCTGAGGTGAAGATTTCCTCATAGGCCTTTCCTCCATTAGTCCATCCTTTCCTCACTGTTCTTTAGGTGTCGCAGGAATTGAGAAATAGGAAAGAAGGAACAACCATAGCAGACTATATTTTGAACAGAGGATACAACCCTAATGTATGCAGACTCTACAAGTACTGCTCTGTGCCGTTGTTCTCTCTTGTTTGTGTTTCTTTCTTCCTCTGTGCAGATAACATTTGATGGCTGTCCTGAGATCCATATGCACCACCCTTCTCACCTGCGGATGAAGCCACAACCTCTAGAAAACAACCAGACCCATTGCCAACTATCACACAAGAAAGAAAGAAGAAAGAAGAAAGAAGAAAAAAAAAAACACAATCGCATGAGAGACTCACATACGATCTTTCAGCAAAACTAATTGCATGTTTTGTTTCTGTGTCAGCATGCAATTACATATAAGCAACACAGAACATGTACACTGTGCCTGTAACGATTACAAGTTACAAGAATTAACTTTTAAGTGTCTAAATTTGTATTTTTGTGAGAGTTATTAGAACTCTCAAAGAGGGGATTGAAGGATTACAAATTTTATTTTAAATGTTTAATTTAGATACACTTCCTGACTAAAGAAAGTGTCAGGAAATACAGATGTTTGAGAGCGTTTCCTGACCATTTGAGCTCGAGACAACGGTGCCTTTTGTCTCTTATGTTAATGGTAAGATCAAGGAGTCAGATTCAACCTTTGTTAGGTTTATTGGACCACGGAAGGTTCCTGTAATTAACTAACGCCTCCCTCAGATGTTTGCTTTGTTTGATGTTTGTCTCCACCTCTAAGAATCCCTCCTCCAAAAATACCTATAAGATACCCTGTAAAAATGACTTAAAGGAGATCTTCGATGACTGCAGATAACAACACATGTCATAGAATAAAGAAATTCTGCTGACGATCGAATCCGAAGTCTCCTGGTCTTCTCTTCTGAGTTTTCTACTTTAGAAGAACAGAGTTTTCAACAGATACTGTCAGTTGCTTGTGGATGAGAAAACATCTGGTAAAATATCTCAACGCAGGGAAAACTGTGGCATGTAATCAGAGACCGTGATCAAGAGCGTACACACCCTCAGTTCCTGTGACACAGCACAACTTGCCCAATACTGTGGCAGGCCCACGCTCAACTCCAGTGCTTGCACTTTCTGTTCCTCCGCCTCTTTTGTTTATTAAATACTTGAGCTAGTTTGATAAATCGAGTGTATTTTACTCAGTTTAGCATCCAAACTGCTCCCGGACGAACCCCCGACTGCTCCCCGGACGCCGCAGCATCGGCTGCCCAATGCTCCAAGTGTGTGTGCACTTGGATGAGTTAAATGCAGAGAACACATTTCACTGCTGGTTATACTCTGTGACAAATAAAGCTCATCTGAGCTTAATAATTATTATGCTTAAACCACTAAAAGCCAAAACAGTCTGCAGATTCCTTCTGAGCAAATATTTAATTTCACATTTTCCTACACTACGCCGATTGCTGTCAAAAATCCACTTTTAACGGTGTAAAAAATGTTCATGCATTGCTTTAAGCATAACCATGTGGAATTTATCATAGATATTCAATCATGTTCAGTTGTTTAGCTATAGATATTCAACTTGTTTAGTGAAGTGTGGCAAATTGTTTATACTCTGCAAGCCATAAAGTTGTACATGATCAACAAACAAGATAACTGTTCAAGTGACAGATCTATCAAGCATTGCACATTTCCAATCAATCAATCAATAAAAGCATTACAATTCCACCATGTAATATCATGAAACACAAAACCCTGATGTATAGACAAAAATCATATTTTACAAGACATGGCGTATCAATGAAGAGATGGTAGATCTCCTCCAAAATAAACCACTGTGCCACAACAATGAGCTGTAATAAAACACATGACAGTACTGTGGCTTTACAAGCACAAACCTACACGACCAAATATGAATGAATCACAGCTGAACGGATGGTTTGATCAAACCCCAGCAGACAGTGAACACAAAGCCTGAACAGTGATGCTAGCTCAGCACTGTTACTGCAGCTCTGCTGGTTTGATTTACACTATCAGTGTTGTTATTACACTAGTAGTTACACTGGTAAAGCACGATACCAAATCATCCTTCATCTCGCTAGCCAGAAAACAACAATAGAGCTCCGTCGTAGCAAATAAATACAGTAGAAATAAAAAAATTATGTCACCATGTTATCTTCATCACTGTCATCATCATCATCATCATCATCACTGTTTGAATCTCGTGAAGTGTTTTCACTCATTTGTCCCCTTGTGTGCTAGTCTGTTAGCTTCACTGCTAGATGTGAACGAGCACTGCAGCTAATACACAGTAAACATGTTTAAAGTGTGTTTTCTACCAAACACACACAATCGTGTATCAAAGGACTTAAAATGAAACCATGTGTGACACATAAAGAGAGAATATTGCAGAAGTGAAAGCGCCGGGATCGAGTTATCGCTGAATCGTGTGAAGCGCTGAGTGTAGCGACAACATACAATGAAACTCACCGACAGATGATGTACATTCACCAACGGTCATTTAGACTGGATGATGAGCATCACTGTGTTTACTTCAGCTCATTAAAGAGCCGCGGTGCGTGTGTGTGTGTGTGTGTGTGTGTGTCCCCTCAGTCTAGTGTCAGTTGGTACAGTCCTGTGTGTGTGTGTGTGTGTGTGTGTGTGTGTGTGTGTGTGTGTGTGTGTGTGTCCCCTCAACCTAGTGTCAGTTGGTACAGTCCTGTGTGTGTGTGTGTGTGTGTGTGTGTGTGTGTGTGTGTGTGTGTGTGTGTGTGTGTGTGTGTGTGTGTGTGTGTGTCTCCCTCAACCTAGTGTCAGTTGGTACAGTCCTGTGTGTGTGTGTGTGTGTGTGTGTGTGTGTGTGTGTGTCTCTCTCAGTGTGTGTGTGTGTGTGTGTGTGTGTGTGTGTGTGTGTGTGTGTGTGTGTGTGTGTGTGTGTGTGTGTGTGTGTGTGTGTGTGTGTGTGTCCTGTGTGTGTGTGTGTGTGTGTGTGTGTGTGTGTGTGTGTGTGTGTCTCTCTCAACCTAGTGTCAGTTAGTACAGTCCTGTGTGTGTGTGTGTGTGTGTGTGTGTGTGTGTGTGTGTGTGTCTCCCCATAATTTAAAATGCTTATTAGTACAGTGTGTGTGTGTGTGTGTGTGTGTGTGTGTGTGTGTGTGTGTGTGTGTGTGTGTGTGTGTGTGTGTGTGTGTGTGTGTGTGTGTGTGTGTGTGTGTGTGTGTGTGTGTGTGTGTGTGTGTGTGTGTGTGTGTCTGTGTGTGTGTGTGTGTCTCTCTCCCAATCTAGTGTCAGTTAGTACAGCCCTGTGTGTGTGTGTGTGTGTGTGTGTGTGTGTGTGTGTGTGTGTGTGTGTGTGTGTGTGTTAGTGAGTGCGCGCGCCTCTTCATATCTCAGACGTCATCATGCATGGCCCTGTTTTAAATCCAGATGTGAAATCTTCTCGAGGATATCCGGGGCTTTTCTGTGATACTAACTGTTTAGGGGCGTGACCAAAGTGATGCTTTTTGTCTATATCTATTATATCACAAAAACAATACTGATAAATATTTACATATACTGTATAAATAAAATATTGTGGTCAGTAAAAGCTTTGTTTGCTTCTTTTTAATTTTTGATGTATTTATTTGTAGTGCTGTCAAACGATTAATTATTTATTAAGTACATAAATATGAAAATGTATTTGTAGTATATACTTAGCATGTATTTTAACCTAGAGTGGGTTTTAGACCATTTTACAAGTTTGCAACATTTAAAAAGTAAAGTAGGAAGATGAAAACTGGTTCTAGTCCATTTAATGTGAGGTATTCAGATATCATCTGTAATCAGCCCATCTGGGTGGAGAGACAAACATTACCCAGCATGCTCAAATCACAAAGATGCCCTCTTCAAATCAGTCTAAAACAGCACTGACCAAGACATGCAAGTCACTCAGAATCAGTTACATGTATTTAATAAACTTCCTAAAACAGCTATCAGATTACCAGTGTTGGGGAAAGTTACTTTTAAAAGTAATGCGTTACAATATTGCGTTACTCCCTAAAAAAGTAACTAATTACGTTACTTATTTTTTATTTTTTTGAAAGTAATGAGTTAAATTACTTTCGCGTTACTTTCGCGCTACTTTTTAAATATGAGCAGGACTTGATTGTTTGTTTTTAATGCAAGAAGTTATATTTATAGCAAATGTAAAAGTCTTTCACACCAAAAAGTGTAATGAATAAACCTCAGGCTGAAGGAAGAGTAAATCACGTCTGTACAGAAGAACACAGGAGAAGATTCAACACTCTTCAGCAATAATGTTTTGTTTTGTTTATCTAAAGTAATTTGTGATTATTAGTACTGTTGAACTGCATCATCAAAGGTCAGCAGCAAACACATCGGTTAATAAAATGAGATTAGATATATTTGTGTTTAACATATTTAATTATTGCAGGTTTGCGTCATATTCTGAGTTTGCATTTCACTGTTTTAATTGATTTTGATGAATACTGAATCTGTTTATTGCGAGTGGGATGAATTAATACACATTCACATTTAGTCTAGATTATAACTACAGTAAGATCATGTTCACACAGCGCACTGTCATCAATAAATGGGAAAAAAGTAACTCAGATATTTTCTTGTAAATTAAAAAGTAATGCGTTACTTTACTAGTTACTTGAAAAAAGTAATATTAATACGTAACTCGCGTTACTTGTAATGCGTTACCCCAACACTGCAGATTACACACATGCATTTCTAAATTCCCAGCAGTGAAGCAGCACTAGTACCTTCACAGGAACTGCAGGTCTAAGTCTGGCCAATGGCAGCATGGCCGTCTGTGTTGCAATACACTGTGCTTCTGCCGTCAGTGTCGAAGCCTCTCCGCCGTCTTTATCCAAATGTGCTGTCATATCAGTAGGAGTCTCCCCGGAGTAGCTTGGTGTGTATCCATACAGCTTCGAGGTCCGCTCGATGACAGCAGACAGAAAGGACGCTCTGCTCGGAGCCCCAGCTTCCTCTTTCTGTTTGGCGCTGTGCACCCAGCTCGTGTGCGGCTGCCGCGGCTTGCTGGGGGTCACGACTGGACTCACAGGAACCGGGGGAAGAATGAAAGGCTTGGGCCTTGGTTTAGGTTTGATCCTGGCGTCAGTGTCCGATCCCGCTCCTGAATAGAGGAAGCTCACTCTGGCAGTGGAAGAGGCAGAAGGATTTATCTGGTTCATGATTTCACAATTCCCTTGACGTGAAATCCAATTAGGGAATTCTGTCCCATCTAGTGTGGACTGTGACAGCTGTCCTGATTGTGACTTTCAGTGAAGAGCTGTAGCTTGATCCAATGCAGTTATTCTTAATATGCTAATATCTGAGCGCAGCTCCTGGAACAGACGGGTCTAGGTGACCCCTGGCTCTTTCTGTGGGCTGAGACTGGTGGGTCCTAGGGTGACTGTAGCTGGACGCAGAGGAAGGAAGTCTTTCATGATGATGATGATCTCCTATTTCCTGTAAGAACGGCTGATCTCTCTGTGTTTCACAAGGATCAGGTCCCAGGAGCATGAGGGGACCCAAACTACATTTATTAAAAGTTGCATACATTTAGTTTGTTTTAACATGATTTATAATGACCTGCCCAACTCAAGCCGAGTCCTTACCCATCTTCAAGAATCGGCTAAAAACACATCTCTTATTTTACCCTCTAACTCTAGCACTCTCTTTTATAATTCTATTCTTTAAAAAACGAACTCTAGCACTCTCTGTTATAATTCTATTCTTTAAAAAACGAACTCTAGCACTCTCTATTATAATTCTATTATTTAAAAACGAACTCTGGCACTCTCTATTATAATTCTATTCTTTAAAAACGAACTCTAGCACTCTCTATTATAATTATATTCTTTAAAAACGAACTCTAGCACTCTCTATTATAATTCTATTCTTTAAAAAACGAACTCTAGCACTCTCTATTATAATTCTATTCTTTAAAAAACGAACTCTAGCACTCTCTGTTATAATTCTATTCTTTAAAAAACGAACTCTAGCACTCTCTATTATAATTCTATTATTTAAAAAACGAACTCTGGCACTCTCTATTATAATTATATTCTTTAAAAAACGAACTCTAGCACTCTCTATTATAATTATATTCTTTAAAAAACGAACTCTAGCACTCTCTATTATAATTATATTCTTTAAAAACGAACTCTAGCACTCTCTATTATAATTATATTCTTTAAAAACGAACTCTAGCACTCTCTATTATAATTATATTCTTTAAAAACGAACTCTAGCACTCTCTATTATAATTATATTCTTTAAAAAACTAACTCTAGCACTCTCTATTATAATTCTATTCTTTAAAAAACTTACTCTAGCACTCTCTATTATAATTATATTCTTTAAAAAACTAACTCTAGCACTCTCTATTATAATTCTATTCTTTGAAAAACTAACTCTAGCACTTTCTATTATGATTCTATTCTTTAAAAAACTAACTCTAGCACTCTCTATTATAATTATATTCTTTAAACAACTAACTCTAGCACTCTCTATTATAATTATATTATTTAAACAACTAACTATAGCACTCTCTATTATAATTATATTCTTTAAACAACTTACTCTAGCACTCTCTATTATAATTCTATTCTTTAAAAAACTAACTCTAGCACTCTCTATTATAATTCTATTATTTAAAAACTAACTCTAGCACTCTCTATTATAATTCTTTTCTTTAAAAAACTATTTGTTTTATTTTTATTTATTATACAATTAACAAAAAACTCAAAAAAGGCCTCTAACACTAGCTTCTCTATTAATTTTATTTTTATTTATTTATTAATAATTTTTTAAACTTGGTAATACTTTGGGAACACTTATTCACTATTAACTATGACTTGTCCCTCTATAAACTCTAATTAGCTGCTTATTAATAGTTTAGGTATTGGGGATGTAGAATAAGGCATTAATATGTGCTTTATTACTACTAATAAATGGCTAATGTTCTAGTAATATGCATGATGATAAGCAAATAGTTAAGAGACCCTTAAATAAAGTGTGACCAAAACCTTACTATGTGTACTGTATTAGACTAACTGTCCCGGTGCACACACGAGGAGGACACAGGAATATGCAGATGAGGAGTAAACTCAAATCATAGTCTTTAATGTAGACAAACAAGGCCGGGCAGGACAGGGCAAGGCTGATACTAACAGGAACACCGGGAGAAACGAGTAGACCAGACAACACGAAACTGACCCGGCAGGAACTTAAATACACAAGTTAATGAGACAAACACAGCTAGAACAGACTTAACTAATAATCACATTAAACAAGGACAGGAAACAAACCATATATGGACACAGTATATGTGTACTATATAGTTAGTTAGTTGTATATGGATCACATGACACACACTGACACTAACTAGACTTGTCACAGCACTCACATTGCTCTTTTGGTTTTGATTGCTTCTATTGTCCTCGTGTGGCTTTGGATAAAAGCGTCTGCTAAATGACTCAATGTAAATGTTGACTGTTCCTGGGGCAAGACTAAGAATGAGAGGGGGTTGGGGCTTTTCTGGGACCCTTTCCTTTCTCTGTGTATCAGAACGGCTACAACACTGTCCGAGTTAAAAACTCATCTTTTCTCTGACTTTTAGTGTATTGTAGGGATCTCTTTAAATAGGTTTGCTCTGTTTTGTTTTGAATGTTTGTTTTGCTCTAGAAATAAGTTGACATTGACGATTGTTGCGTTGGCTTTTGGATTATTGCAGAAAATAAGCTCTGTTGACCAACACAAGACTGAAATTCTCAGATGATTTGTGACCCTGGAGCATAAAAGCAGTGTTAAGTCGCTGGGGTATATTTGTAACAATATCCAAAAATACATTGTATGGGTCAAAATTATAGATTTTTCTTTTATGCCAAAAATCATTAGGATATTAAGATCATGTTCCATGAAGATATTTAGTACATTTCTTACCGTAAATATATAAAAACTTAATTTTTGATTATTAATATGCTTTGCTAAGAACTTAATTTAAAGATGATTTTCTCAATATTTAGATTTTTTTTGCATCCTCAGATTCCAGATTTTCTAATAGTTGTATCTCAGACAAATATTGTCCAAACCATATGTAAATATGATTTATTCAGCTTTCAGATGGCGCATAAAGCTCAATTTTGAAAAATGTACACTTAAGACTGGTTTTGTGGTCCAGGGTCCCATTTGTTCATCGTAATAATCTTCAAAAATTAACAAAACTTTAATAAATTTAGTAATGGCTAGTATAAGCTATACGGCTATAAATGAACTACATCACGGTTGCATAACTTTTGACAACTCTTTCAATCTTTATTTCAGTGGTTTCTCTAAAGTTTGCATTAGAATAGTGTGTGTTTATAAGCCAAATGAGGTTGAGGAAGCGTTTAACCTCCTCTGCAGATCCATATAGCTACTTATAAGCAACCACAACCTTCAAGAACAATTTTGAATTAAAGCTTTAAAAAAACGTGAAACATTTCTGATGATGTGAAAATGTATTGAGCTTGTGTTAACCACAGACCTTATTTTAAGCAGGGCATGTGATATTGTTTGCTGATTTCTGAGTCGTAGGACTCTTTTATTTGAGTCGAGTCTGTGTGAAAGCAGAAATTATACCATGGCCACACGGTGATTCCCTAGAAAACATATTTATTTTTTCTGAAATGACCACAGTTCCAGGGCCCGGTTCCATAACATGTTAAGACTAGTCTTAAAATTCAGTTTCATAAAGGTATAGATTAGTCTAAGTTGAATGCAAAAATTAGACTGATTACCTTTTGGCTAACAGCTAGTTGGTCAAACTCGTACTTGAGGCACTGTCTTAACATAGAGGCTAAATTTATGCAACCAGGTTTCAGATTACGGATAGTGAGCAGTGAAGCTGAAGCTTGATGATTGGACAGTACAGTGTGAGCACAGAAACCGTGAGCTTTGTCTTGACATCGTGTGCAACTTACTCATACAGTGAGAGATGGTATTTAACAAAAACATTGCTGACATTGCACAGTGTATTTCCACCTTTTGGCATTTAAGCACAAAGCCATTCAAAAAAACGTATTGATTTAAGGACGAGGGAACTGTGAGCAGAGCTGGATAGTAACTGATTACTAATTGTATTACCCAAAATTAAGTACTTATTACATTTAAAGTACTCATAGTTACTTTTGATTGATTACTTGATTACATGTTATTCATACAATAGCAATAAATTAGCTATCATTTATTGATTCTCCCTAATTTATTTTCCTTTCTAAAAAGCCTACCGCTTATATAGACTCAGAAAGTCTTCCAGATGTGTGGACCTTCACACAGAGATCAGTCAGATTAGACAGGCGGCTTTATATTTGTTTATTTAGATAGGGACAGTACAATAAACATGATTCCAGTCAAAGACTGCACATTATAGCAGGTGTTAATATGCATCTCAATATCAACACATTGAATTATCACTCAGTCGGTTATTTGACCATGTATTACTTTGGAAGGTGCTTGTCTTTTGAACACATTCAAATGCACAAATTGACTAATTCACAATTTAATTCACGATCGTCCTCTTTTCGTTGAACTCATATTCCCCCTGCAGTTCCTTCACAAGCCCAGTTTGGGAAACAGACGTGATGTTTAATGCACTTCATGTCGGTGATAACGACACATGGAATATTTTCTTACTCTTTGTATTTTTATATCGATATGATAAAAGATTATCCTATTTAAATCAATGTGGAAAACGAGATAAAGTCATGTAAAAGTAGTCTGATGATACATAACTCAAACAAATTCCTTGTATGCGCTCTTTCTGACTTCTGACAGACTTCTAACTATTTGTCATGTCATTTAGGATCAGTGGCAGATTACAATTTGTAAGTCGTCTTCCCAACTCTCACTGTAAGTACTAAAGCCCAACTCGTTTTCAGTTTTTGGCCAACAAAACTATATCATCCATGCAGCACTCAATGAGTCACAATTCAATGAGCAGCAGTCCCTTTAAAGCAGTGGTCTCAAACTCAATTCCTCAGGCCACAGCTCTGCACAGTTTAGCTCCAACCCTAATGAAACACACCTGATCTAGCTAATCAAGGTCTTTAGGATCACTAGAAGATTCCACTACCTGATTCTCCTGGATGCCAGCAGCAGTCAAATTCACACGACACCCCTGTTATTAAACTCAACGTCCAGGAAGTGACTGCTAAAATCAAAGTGAACGTTGACATTCAAAGCAGCCAACTATAATAACACAAATGAAAATACATCTTAAAATCCAGCACACCTCTAAACCTACGACAGAGTTTAGTGATATATGACCAGTGCTGGGAAGTTACTTTGGAAATGTAATAGGTTACAGATTACAAGTTATCTTATTTAAAATGTATTAAATTGTGTAACTATTTCAGTTACTTTATTAAAGTAATGTACCGGATTACATTTGATTACTTTTGGTCACACTTCTCTAGTTGCTTATCATCATGCATTTTACTAGAAAATTAGCCATTTATTATTAGTAATTAAGCACATATTAATGCCTTATTCTACACCCCCAATACCTACAATATTAATAAGCAGCTAATTAGGAGTTTATAGAGGCAAAAGTCATAGTTAATAGTGAATAACCCGCTTCGATTTACTTTGAGGTCATTCTGAGGTTAAAAACAGATTTAAAATCATAACAAGAAACCGTTTAATAGTTATAATACTCTTTTTGAAATCAAATATTTGTATAGTTATGACACAGTCATCTAACAATGCCTTGAAAAACAGTTCATCAAAATAAAGCATATATATAAACACAAATAGGAAATAAAACAGTAATGGAATAAGCATGTGTCATAAACGCTGGAAACATTGCTGTCTCGTATTTTAGAGCAATCAATGCAATTTATGAAAGAAATCAATCATATCTGTTTGTGAGTAAAAAATATCAGACGTAACCCCCTTTGTAGTCATTTTTTACAGTAACTATAACAGGTTACAGTTAGACTTATATTGAAATTAAATTATGTTATTCCGTTACATGTAACTAGTTACTCCCAACACTGTACATGACACAAGACAAAGCTCATTTATCAAAAGTGATGAAAACTATTAAATATTCATGCATGCATCCTACAGTCTACAAAGCCTTGTCGAGAGTCAGTTCAGATCATCAGCATATGTCCACTAAGTCGTCAGGTATTGTTATATGTGATTATTTGCTCAGTTTTCCTCACAGTATCAACGATGAAGCTCAGTCTCTCCATTTTTAAAGTGTTCATAACTATGAGCTATGTGTTTCAGGACCTGTGCTCGTATGGGAGATTCAAGATATAACGCTTTGCATACTACTAAAGAAGCACACTCAAATTAACATCTGCATTTAGTATGTCACCTGAAAATATTGAGAGTGTGTATTCAGTATGCAATGCATTCATCTAACGCATTACTGTCCATAAAAAGTAACAAAGCAACACAATTAGTAACGCAATATTGTAATGCATTATAAAAGTAACTGTCCCAAACACTGGTAGAGACAGAATGGACATCAAAATGATGAACTGGGTTACATCAGAGGCTTTTAGCTCAGAAAATGAGGACAGAACTGAACCTGCTGCTGCAGATATGAGGCCGAAGACTATTTGAGAAACTGACTGTCTTAAAATAAAGAAATGGGTCACACTGTGATTGAGCTGTGAAAACAGCATCAGGGCTCATTACGTGAACTAGTTCTGCTGATAACACATTTGCACAACGCACCTGCTATCTCACATTCGCTCTGTTTCAGATAGGACACTGCTGACCTTAGCAAACGCTCTGTGTTTCTCTGACGATCCCAATATAAGTCCCTGTTCACAGAATGTCACTCCCAGCAGTTTCTAAGTCTTATTCCAGTTCATACACACAGAAAAATAAGGGTTTAAAATTTTACCTTTTGAGGTACAACAGCTTATCGCTGGAGCAGTACCCTTAAAAGCACATATTTGTACCTTTTTTACCACTAATAGGTACGTATTAGTACCTCAAGTGTACGTATTACTACTCTAAGATACTAATGCGTACCTATTAGGGGCAAAAAAGGTACAAATATGTGCTTTTAAGGGTACTGCTCCAGCGACAAGCTGTTGTACCTCAAAAGGTACAATTTTAAACCCTTATTTTTCTTATGTATACATCACTATCAGTGAGTGGTGTTTATGTGAATGTTTTCCAATATAATACTGCAGCTATGGATGGACTGTGTTGTGTGGCTCAGAGCCGCTTATGTGTTTGTTTATTAAATACATTATATAAATCATGACAACTCTCTGAATATTTTAGCATGGTGATGATATGACAGTGTTAATGTATGCATGTTGGTTATTGCTGTAGTTGTAGATTATCTGATGCAAGCATACAGGATCTTTCTACTGCCAATGCATACGGCGATACGGTACGGTGCTGTGAGTATTTAAGACATGCTGCTGCTGCACAAATAGCATATAAAATAACCCGTAGCAGATCTATACAGGTGGAGCTGGGGAAGGTGGAGGGCTTCAGAGAAACACCAGCTATATAAATGCAAGGCAGTGACTTCATTGAATGCATATGCAACACGAACCAATCAGCTTGTGCCAAGTCACCTTTATTTATATAGCGCTTTTAACAATACAAATTGTGTAAATAGTGTGTCAATATTACAAGATTAAACACTCATTTGTCAGTTAAAGGCATTTCATTATTGAATTCAGTGATGCATCGTCCGGCTCAGTTCAGTTTAAACAGTATCTGTGCAATCAAGTAACTTACTCCAGTTAATTAGTTATTTGAAAAAGCAACTCAGATATTTTATTGTAAATTGAAAAGTAATGCATTGCTTGAAAAAGTAATATGCTACATAACTTGCATTACTTGTAATGTGTTAACGCACAAAACTGCCAGACATACCAAAAACATTTTAGATCACGTCGCATGCATCTGGACTAAACATTTGTGCTTGGACACAGCACAAAGACTACAGCCAATGGGAAACCAGCATTCTGCATCTGTGTGAGAGGAGATGACTCTCCATATCAGCAGGTCACAAATCTATATTCATTAATCAAAAACTGCGATGGGACTGTGCATATATATCAGCTCAGCTCAGCTCGGTGTCATGGCCTTGAATCTGCCATAGACACTACATCTATAGACTATAGACTTAGGAGTTTAAGCCCCAAGTGAGCAAAAGATGACTGTGGCTAGACAAAAATAAATAAATACCCCAATCCACAGTCCAGCTCTGGGTTGTGTTAACCACCATGTGTTGGACAAGCAATTGTGTTCTTGCAGTGTGGATTTGGACAGTGATTTTAGGTAAAGGGTTGCAGAGCCAGAGGTGGTTTATAGCCAAACATTAATGCCTTGAATTTAATGCGAGCAGCTATTGGTAGCCAGTGATGTCTCTAGCTGTAGACTTCATTAATACTGTATTAAATGCATTGTTTCCTATCATGTCTCCTAAACACTCTTACCTTACCCCCATTTCATTTTGCTCCACCCCCAGTTTTCTATTGGTCAGAAAAACTGGAGGCATTGATAAAGGCCAGAGCTGTCATTTATTATAAATAAATGACTTTGGGCTTGTTTTTCAAGAAGTTGGTTATAGATTTGGGCAGTCCATTTAAAATGTATGCCTATAAACAACAGCACCGAACCCCCAACTGATTGTAACCAGTCTATTTTGACACCTGACGCAATGTGATTTGACATCTTTACGTCATTACTAGCTGCTTTTGATTCAACAGTTAGAAATTTAGCAAATAACTTCATAGCCAGCAATGCATAATAAAAGAATGGTAGCTGGCTATCGAAGTATAGGCCTACATTTGCATTTCCTATGAGTTTTGGGGACAATAAAAACACTATTTTAGTTCAGTGCGTGAGACGGTCACCTGGTCCTTCAATAATGTGCCGGTGGTGTAGTAGGAGACTATAAGCGTTCAAGGAATAAACACGATCAATGCATGACCCCCCAAATCTAGGGGCTGCTTATTTTCGGCTTGTTTTTTCAGATCAGGTTACTTATTTCTCTAGTAAAACTGAGGCAGATTCTGACATGCTGAATGAATGAATGAATGAATGAATGATGCATTTATATAACGTTTATTGTGTATTGCTGTACATCCTAAGCGCTTTACAATCATGTGGGGGTCTCTCTTCAATCACCACCAGTGCTCAGGGATCAGTGCTGAATCACTCATTCAAGCACCACGCTACCAACATCAGAAAAGGACACTTAACAGTCTTAAATTATGAAAATGAGAACCTTTCTAATTGGAGGTCCATCGATCGGAAACGGACAGTAACTGGCCGATTGTTTGTTTTCTTTCAGGTGAAGGCATCTGAAAAGTTTTGATGATATTTTCTTTTCATCGTACCTCTGTATAACGCTTATTAAAGTAGTGCTTATAAGCACTGGGATGAACAATCACAGTTAAATTGCCTTTAATTTCAAGGTTAGCCTGTAATAGAGCAAATAAACATCTTGTTCATGAACTCTTTCACTCTGTCTCATCTCTTGCTTTAGAAAAACAGCAGTCCTTATCAGAAACGGACAGTTTGCTTGTAACAAATCTGGGAAAGTCATCGTCGGTGCATCTCTATTTTCAGTGATTGCCTGCACTATTGTGTGAACGAGTGCCCTTTTGTTCTGCTAAAAAACACTAGCTAGACAGTAGACAGTTTACATGCAGCCATATACAGTAGGGCAGCTGCTAAATCAATTCTCGGTTCTACAGGAGTTGCATTTATAAGCACTGCAGCCACTCTGTGAATGAGCCCTGATCTCTAGACAGGTGTTTCGCTGTGATATCAGCCAGCAATCGGCTCATGCTGTAACACTGCTGACATCAAGCGACCCAAGTATGTAAACCGTCATGGATCACTACTAATGACACCCTTGATGCATCTAACATCCAAGACCACATGAAGCCCCAGCGAGATAGCATCACAGCGTCATGTAAACATGGAGAAATGACAAACTTCCAGTCCAGCATCCAGCAGGAAATGCCTTGCACTCTTATTCTAGCGTGCTTTCAATCATATCTGAACGTATGGGTAATGTATAAATGTGGCTAAACTGTCAGGCTGATAGTGTAACACTGGGTTTTTGAGCAACAATCACACTTTATAATTGATATATGACAATCCCAGACTCTAAAGTACTCTATAGGATATTTGTACTTATTATGCATAGTGAACTATGAGATGTTCCACAATAAATGTGCGAACAAATATTATAAAAAAATTAAACCCAGCAACAAAAGCATAAATAAATGCAGTAAATATTAATACATGATAAAGAGTAGAAGAGTAATTTGCATCATTTATTTAGGTTGCAGGGAGCAGTGCCTGTTTTCTGTGTAAAAAAAAATAGCAATTACCTTTTTTTTATTATTATTATTATAGGGTCGCTGAGAGTTTTAGACCAGATGACAGCAGTGACACTGAAACTTGTGCATTTGTTGATCTTACAAACGTTGGTTTTCTGGGACGTATTCTACACCATTGTTGCAAATTCTGCTGAGTTGTCAAGTTTCCAAGCTTGCCAACATAATGCATTAATTTAGTCAAAATTGCATAAATGACTTGTGATTACATTTATAGCTCTTTATAATTTGCAGGTTGTTGCAATTCTTTGTAAATAATAGCTTGAACAAAACATAACATTTAATTAGGAATATAAAAAATACAGATATTTCTGCAAAATATAACAAAGCATTGATAATAAACCTGTTTAATATAAAATAAAAGCATAATTCTTAGAGAGGACAACATCTTATTTCTGAGCTGTGACTTATACACAGAGTTAAATGACATTTCGAGCAGTGACCTGCAGTGACATGCTTACAATTCTACAATTATATGATTTTTATGAACTCATTAATCGAGACTGCATTCGAGACTTGCGTATGAAACAAAAATGATCTGTCACTGTCACAGGTCTACTGAATTGCACTGTCCAGTTACAGGACATCAAATATGTGCAATGTGTTATATAGAGCTTAGAAATGGACATGTACCTTGTCTTGGTAAAATAGTTGAAATGTCTTTTTGAGGTCAGGTTAAAGAGCATTGTCGTTGCTCTTTAAACCACTACCACTGACCATATCTGTAATACTGCATTACTTTACTCTGTTTACTCGTGTAAGTGATGTGTTTGTGTTTCCCTGAGGGACAGACTAACTCTGCACTGATGTATTCTGATATACAAGCATCCGCATGCGTGCTTCATTTAATCTGGACTTCAAAAACACTTACGTTTTGTAGTATTTTTCATTGTAATAACAGGTACATGCCCCCCACTGTGTTGGAGGGCACTGTGAGTAGCTGTTTTCTCTTTGTTCTGTTTGTTGAGTCTATTCTTTTTTATCTGTTTTTGCAGCCGACACAATGGAAATGTTGATCTACTGGTGTAATAACATTTTTGTGTAATACTTTTTTATATCTTGTGACCCTGTGATTTTGCTTTGTTTTGTGTGTGTGTGTGGGGGTGCTCACCCTGTGGTCTGTGTGGGTCCTAACGCCCCAGTGTAGTGACGGGGACACTATAAGACGTTATACCGAGGTCCTGACTCTCTGTGGTCATTAAAAATTCCAGGATGTCCTTCGAAAAAGAGTAGGGGTGTAACCCCGGCACCCTGGCCAAATTCACCCATTGGCCTTGACCATCATGGCCTCCTAATCATCCCCATACACTGATTGGATTCATCACTCTGTCTCCTCTCCACCAGTAAGCTGGTGTGTGGTGGGCGTTCTAGGGTACTATGGCTGCCGTCGTATCATCAGGTGGATGCTGCACACTGGTGGTGGATAAGAAGATACTCCCCTTCTATGTAAAGCGCTTTGAGTAGCCAGAAAAGCGCTATATAAATGTAACAAATTATTATTCTTATTATTATTATTATGTGTGTGTGTCGTGTATGTCATGTATGTGTGTCGTGTGTTGGTATCCAAGCACTTTGCATAGTTTGTGTGTGTGTGTGTGTGTGTGTGTGTGTGTGTGTGTGTGTGTGTGTGTGTGGGCATGTTTATGTGGTTTATGAGGACACAAATTTGTATAATGACATGGGTATGATATAGGTATTACAAGGAGAAGGTGATTTATGAGGACATTTTCAGTGTCCCCATAATTTAAAACGCTTATAAATCATACAGAGAGAGTTTTTTTGAGGGAAAATATAAATGCACCGTCTCCTGTGAGGGCTAAGTTTAGGTGTAGGGTAGGTGTAGGGCAATAGCACAGTTTGTACAGTATAACAACCATTACGCCTATGGAAAGTCCCCGTAAACCATAAAAACCAACATGTGTGTGTGTGTGTGTGTGTGTGTGTGTGTGTGTGTGTGTGCGTGTGTGTGTCCAAGCACTTTGCATCGGCCTATCTAAAAGGTAGTTTGAAAATGGCCTATTTTTTTAAATTGCACATAGTACACAGCAAGAAATACGAGCCCATGATGTGCTGTTTCAGTGGTGTTTTGTGGCAAGTGCGCCCCCTGGTGCACGGTGTTTGTCATAACTTTCACAAATCAAAACACTAGAAAGTCTGTTCATCGATGCTGTAAACAATATGTAAATTATAGCCAAATGTGTGAGACATGGCCACACCCTATATATATATATAATCTTTCCTGCGTTTCTTAGTTTAATTTCATGGTCAGATTATTTTAAGCAAGATGTATAAATGTGTGATTGGCGGCTGTTCTGTGTAATAACGCGGATCATTGAAAGGAACATGAACAGACTCAGAGCTGCATGTAAAGCATGAAGCAGCTGAATTATCTTCTCTCGCAGCCGGAGGAAGGAGAGACTGTAGGAGGGAACTCAGTTAAAGGCGTGTACATGACCACAGACTTCACTCGACATTCACCTTTCTGTGCAGGCTTCAGGTGCTCACTCACAGACGGAGCTTCGTGCCAATCTGGATCTACGAGCGAGTAATGAGTGTGTGAAGCATTACAGCAGCGGTAAGTGTGTGTGTGTGTGTGTGTTGAGAGAGAGAGAGAGAGTGTGTGTGTGTTTGAGAGTGAGAGAGAGAGTGTGTGTGTGTGTGTGTGTGTGTGTGAGTGCGCGTGTGTGTGTGTGTATGTGTGCGTGTTGTGAGTGTGTGTGTGTGTGTGTGTGTGTGTGAGAGAGAGAGAGAGTGTGTGCGCGTGCGCGAGTGAGAGTGTGAGTGAGCGTGTGTGAGTGAGCGTGTGTGTGTGTGTGTGTGTGTGTGTGTGTGTGTGTGTGTGCGTATGTGTGTGTGTGTGTGTGTGTGTGGTGTGTGTGTGTGTGTGAGAGAGAGAGAGTGTGTGTGTGCGTGTGTGTGTGTGTGTGTGTGTGTGTGTGTGTGTGTGTGGGCATGTTTATGTGGTTTATGAGGACACAAATGTGTATAATGACATGGGTATGACATAGGTATTACAAGGAGAAGGTGATTTATGAGGACATTTTCAGTGTCCCCATAATTTAAAACGCTTATAAATCATACAGAGTGAGTTTTTGAGGAAAATAGAAATGCACCGTCTCCTGTGAGGGCTAAGTTTAGGTGTAGGGTAGGTGTGGGGCAATAGCACATACAGTTTGTACAGTATAAAAACCATTACGCCTATGGAAAGTCCCGTAAACCATAAAACCAACGTGTGTGTGTGTGTGTGTGTGTGTCTGTGTGTGTGTCTGTGTGTGTGTGTGTGTGTGTATGTGTGTAAGAGAAAGAGAGTGTGTGTGTGTGTGTGTGTGTGTGTGAGAGAGAGAGTGTGTGTATGAGTGAGAGTGTGAGTGTGTGTGTGTGTGTGTGAGAGAGAGAGAATGTGTGTGTGTGTGTGTGTGTGTGTGTGTGTGTGTGTGTGTGTGTGTGTGTGTGTGTGTGTGTGTGTGTGTGTATGTGTGTCAAAGGTTCCTGGTCTTGATGTGGGATTGGCGGCTCTTTGTTCTACTTCCTGTTCCTCGTTTACAGTCTAATGATTAACTGTACTGACTAACTGTACTCTATTTCCGTGGGTTTCTTCAAATGTGCGACAGTCACATTATAATCGCAGAATCGGTTTCCTCTCAAATTGTATTCTAAATCTGTAAAATAAAAAGTGTTATATTTATTAGTATTTTTACACGAATGTCATTTGATAGTTTAATAACTATTATGGTAACCTATTTATTTATTTTATCGAGTAATGCAAGTTTTTTTAAAGCATAGTAAGCCTAGGTTGATTTCTATGGTCCAGGCTAAGCTTACGGTGCTTTTACGAGACGCAGCCCAGGATAGTTCACCCAAAACATCACAAATCGTCATCGTTTACTCTGTATGACCTTCTTTCTTCTGTGGAGCACAATAGAAGATATTTCGAGGGACGTCTCAGTGTTCTTGTTGTTGCTGTACGGTGGCCGAGAGAGCTGCAAATAGAACACCTCTTCATCAGTTTGACAACACGTGCCCTGCAGATGCTCTCAACATAAACAACTACATGTTAGATGTTTCTGTTTTTACACCAGAGACAAAGAGAGGGAGGTGAAGCTGTGTGTCACTGAGGCGTGAGGATGCTGCAGCAGATACTGACCGACATGTTCATCGAGCCGGAGCTGCTGGCCGAGCTGAATGAGGAACAGAAACAGATTCTGTTCTTTAAGATGAGAGAAGAACAGATCCGGAGATGGAGAGAGAGAGAGACGGAGGAAGCTGTGCGTGGTAAAGTCAAGCAAGGTGTGGAAGCACAGAGCAGAGGATCTGTCACAAATATGGAGCACAAAACCAGCCATAGGTGTCCATTTTCAAAATTGAGATTTATGCATCATCTGAAAGCTGAATAAATCATATTTCCATTGATGTATGGTTTGGCCAATATTTGTCTGAGATACAACTATTAGAAAATCTGGAATCTGAAGATGCAAAAACATCTAAATATTGAGAAAATCATATTTAAAGTTGTTCAAATGAAGTTCTTAGCAGTGCATATTAATAATCAAAAATTAAGTTTTGATATATTTACGGCAGGAAATTTACAAAATATCTTCATGCAACATGATCTTAATATCCTTATGATTTTTGGCATAAATATAAAATCAATAATTTTGACTCATACAATGTATTATTGGTTATTGCTATAAATATACCCCAGCGACTGCTTTTGTGCTCCAGGGACACTTTTATGGCTTTCTGGAACAAAACAAGTTGTTGAACAAGAAGGTTGTGGCACATTTGTCCAAAAGATACTATTAACATAAAATCAGAATGGACATGTTTAACCTTTTTAAATACACATTTGAGCTCTTTCTTGTACAACATATGAAGAGTTCAGATGAAACGCCTCTAAGTGCCGTCTGAAGTTTTCCTCTAAAATGAGCATTTTTATCACGCCCCTATATTTATGTTCAGTTATTTCACTTTAATTGCTTATAAAAGGACCTATGCATTGCCATTAGAGTAAAATGTCTGCACCTAAACATAGCAGCCTGATCAAATTTTAATTTAATTAATTGATGTAATTTTTTGTAAATATATTTTTTAATTTGTCACATACACAATTATACAGAGTATAACCAGCAGTGAAATGAGCAGTCGGGGTTCAGTGCCTTACTCAAGGGTCTCACCTCAGTCGTGAACAATTCCTGCTGGAGCCGAGATTCGAACCCACAGCCTCGGGTTACGAGTCCAACGCTCTATCCATTAGAGCCACGCCTGCCCCACTTTATTTATTTATTAGGGGTTCTTGCATGAAATGCAGAATCCCTATTGTAATTGTTAAGATTTTTTTTATTATTATTATTATTCCGCCGTAAAACTGAACGTGCAGCCCAAACCGTAAGGGCTAGAGAACTGAAACCCGGTCAGATTGTAGTAGTCGTGGCGGGAACGAGAAATCCAAAGGCTTGCCCCAATCGGCCCATAGGTGGCGCTACAGCGCAAAAAACTAAAATTTCACACATTTTTGGGCATAGCTCGCTCAAAATGTATCGTAGATTAAAAAAAATGACATCGTTGCGATCCTTGGGTCAGCCCGCAAAAAAGTGTATTACGACAGATTTTCTCTCAGACGCACGGTTTTTCCGCAAAATTGACCTATATCCCACACCTACTTTAACGAACTAGTCCTAGGTTTTTTATCCGATTGGAACCAAACCACTGCAGAAATATTTTGTTTATCCTGAATATAAATAATTATCAAAAAAAAGTTGAAATTTCGATTTTTGCACGAAACGGTATGTCAATTAGCGCCTATGCTAACGTTAGCCAAATGTTATTTGAAGTATAACTCTTGAACAGAATGAGATATCTTCACGAAACTCGGCACACATATGTGCAAGCTCAATCTTTGGTCAAATCAAAAAGAATTGCGCAGCTCTACCACTTGGTGGCGCTATAAGATTTAAAAAACATAAAAACAGCTATAACTATGCAAGCGTTAGTCCGATTGAGTTGAAAATTGTCATGCAGTATCTTTGTCCAATATGCCATAAGTGTATATAAGGAAATTGGTGTATCTCAAAAAACATGGCCGCCATCAGCCAATTAAGTTCGAGCACTTATTAAACAAAGTTATCGGAGGTCGATCGGAATGAAACTCTATGGGCATGTTCGACTCGTGGCCCTAAAGGTCTGTAAGAATTTTGAAAGAAATCGGCCACTAGTTGGCGCTAATTTGTTTTTTTGGCTCTGTAATCACGTGTCGTTTAACTTATCCACACAATATGCATATCATTTGATAGCTCACTTCATAATGAGAAACTTTGCCTCTAGAACCATTGCTGTCAATCAAATCGTTCATTAAATATTCATAAATTTGTAAAAACCTACTTTTTCGAACTAGTCTCTGGTTTTTTTCTCAATCTCGATCAAACCACTGCACTAATAATCTCTGGACTCTCTAGATCAATAATTATCGAAAAAAAGTGGAATTTTGTCCTTTGGTTAGCTATAATTGGCTCATTTAAAAAAGTGGGCGTGGCCACATAAACTCAAAGGCCTATAAAACCTAAACAAAATCTTGAAACTTTACGAAAGTTGGTGAAAACATGTGTCAGATGACCCTTAAGACCCAAGCAAAGTTTCATGGCGATCTGACCATAGGTGGCGCTATAACAGTAAAAGAAGCCTTCAAAAACACAATATTTCAATTGTACATAAACGTAAACTGTAAAAAAACGTTCATATTTTCACACATACACATGATCTTTACATCATATGATAGAACACCGCATTCTGAACAACTTTGTCTCTGGGAGTACTTCCATCAATCAAAGTGTTATTTAAATATTCTCAATTATGTTCAAAACCTACTTTTGCGAACTAGTCCTAGGTTTTTCGCCCGATCGGAATCAAACCACTGCAGAAATGTTCTCTGGCAAGTGAATATCAATAATTATCGAAAAAAAGTTGAAATTTCAACTCGCGTTCGCAAAGGGGCATAAAAATGTTCGAAAGAGGCGGGGCCAATTTTACTTAAATAGCTATAACTCTTGAACGGAATGAGATATCTTCACCAAACTCAGGACACATGTGTATGACATTGATTTTTGGTGAAATTAAAAAAAAATACCTAGATTCGCCACTTGGTGGCGCTATAAGGTTGGAAAAACTGTAACGCATAAACCATTGGTCCGATTAACTTGAAATTTGGTATACAGTATCTCTATCCAAAGGGGAACAAAATACTAAAAGGACATTTGCATATTTAAAAAAACATGGCCGCCATTGGCCAAACTAATTTAAACGCCTATTAGACAAGGTTAACGGAGGTCAATCAGAACGAAACTCGATGGGCATGTTCAACTCATGGCCCTTAGGGTCTGTAAGAATTTTGGAAGAAATTGGCCACTAGTTGGCGCTAACGAGATTTTATGGCTCTGTAATCACATGTCGTTTAACTTATCCACACAATATGCATATCATTTGATAGATCTCCTCATGATGAGCAACTTTGTCCCACGGCACATTGCTCTCAATCAAATCGTTAATTAAATATGAATAAATATGTCAAAAACCTACTTTTGCGAACTAGTCTCTGGTTTTTTTCTCAACCTCGATCAAACCACTGTAGTAATAATCTATGGACGCTCTAGATCAATAATTATCGAAAAAAAGTGGAATTTCGTCCTTTGGTTAGCAAGAATTGGCTTATTTAAGAAAAGTGGGCGTGGTCACATAAACTCAAAGGCCTATAAAACTTAAACAAAATCTTGAAACTTTATGAAAGTTGGTGAAAACATGTGTCACGTTAACCTTAACAGCCATGCAAAGTTTCATGGAGATCAGACCATAGGTGGAGCTATAACAGTAAAAATAGCTCTCAAAAACACTATATTTGTATAGAAAATGACCTCACATTGTTGAGCATGTTCATAATTCACATAAAACACTACTTCTTTGTATTATTTAATAGGTCTCCTTATTCTAAGCAACTTTGCCTCTAGGGTTAATGCTGTCAATCAAATCGTTAATTAAATATTAATAAATATGTAAAAAACCTACTTTTGCGAACTAGTCTCTGTTTTTTTTCTCAACCTCGATCAAACCACTGTAGTAATAATCTATGGACGCTCTAGATCAATAATTATCGAAAAAAAAGTGGAATTTTGTCCTTTGGTTAGCTTTAATTAGCTCATTTAAAAATGGGGCCTAGCCACATATAACCAAAGGCCTATAAAACCTGAACAAAAATCCAAAACTTTTCGAAACTGGGTGAAAACATGTTTCAGATGACTCTTAACAAGCATGCAAAGTTTCATGGAGATCGGACCATAGGTGGCGCTATAACAGTGAAAAAGGCCTCAAAACATAGTATTTCTAAGGTAAATGACTTCAAATCAATGTAATACTATTCTCTAGACTCTCTATATAAATAATTATCAAAATACAGTTGAACATGTGTGTTTGTGTGTGTTTCTGTGAGCCTGTTGTCCATTTTCGATGTGTTTCACTGTCAGCTATGAATCAAGGTTGGCCTACACCATAAAAGCACACCCTGATGCCTTCAAAGCAAGAACCCCGCTTATTGCTGCTCGCAGCTATATTTTTATTTATTTTTTGTTGCTCTTTTTCGAAAAATGCTCATTTTAGCTGAAAATTTCAGATGACACACAGAGGCTTCATATCTAATAATACAATTAATTTAAAAACAAACACCATTCTCAAGAACACAGCAGGTTTTAATTTAAGATTAATAAGCTTTCTTAATGATTTGTTCATGCATGTTATATATATATATATAATAGCATGTTCCTCCTCTAGCATTATTGCATAATGTCAAGTAATTCAGTGTCTCAGTATTTTTTATCCCAATCAATATTATAAAGTCCTAATTTATTTTTTTTTTTTAAATATGTCGTTTCCCGAACTTATGTCCTATTATGGAAGCAAAATGTGTTGCGAGCAACAATTAGTGTTGGCTTTAATAAAATCTCATTTGTGGCACTCTTGTTGTGATGGGTTTCTAAACCTGATCTTGGATACTGTAATGCTGTGAAACGCCTGTGTGCAGGAAACACTGTGTCGTGGAGGAAGGGTCTGGATGACGATGTGTGGGTTTGGGTGATGGGAGAGCATCCGGATGACAAACCCTACGATCGAATCTGTGACGAGATCATGGCCGAGAGAGCAGCGCTGCAGGCCCAGAGAGAGGCCGAGAAGCTCCGGTAAACCTCATCTAATGCAGTGCTTCCCAAACCTGTCCTGGAGACACCTCAGACACCCCCAGTTCAGTTCTGACAGTCTCTGCTAACGAGCTGATGAGTGGAATCAGGTGTGTTAGATAAGACAGACATGCAAAAATACAGGGGGGGCGTCCAGGACAGGTATGGGAAATGCAATCACAATTCTATATTATGTTAATTATAAAGCACTCTGTAAAATATGGACGAACCCAGCGAGTTTTGGGGGCTCGTTTGTTCGCTTCTGATATCGAAGGTGGCGAGAGACTCATCTGTTTGTGGTAAGTCTCCTTTTTTTGCGCTGTTTGGCAGTTTTTTGTGGGTGAGGAACGTGTGGTAGATGGAGTTTGATTTGATTGCATTCACTCTCCATCCTACCACAGAAGTTTTTGAACGTTGTAGAAAAGTTGATTTATTGTTGATAGCTGACTTTTTTGATATCAGTGTTCCTAGGGAGACATCGAAAAGGACTACCAAGCAAGTGTTGCGTGATAGATTTGTGGAAACTGGGATTTTACCAGAGGCAACTACTATGGAGGATGTTTCACCTGACGTGGGATTAGGAGATGTGTCAGATAGGGCCCTTCCTAATGTTGACCCTGTATTAGCGATTCAAATGAAGGAGCTAGATCTCCTGATTAAACAAGAGGAGCGTGAAACGTTACTTGTTAAATTGCGTCTTATAGAGGCAGAGACTGACCAAGCTTTTAGACTCCAACAGTTCAAATATCAGGACCTGAAAGACAGGCCTGTGCCTGTGACTGAGAGTGGAGTGTATAAAGGCAGTCCAGTGTTTGCTGCGGAGAGACCCACTTCTCCCCTGCTCCAGACTGAACACTTTAGTGGATTGCCCTCTGATTTGAGTTGTGTATTAGCAAGTGGCTAATAGTGCATCTGTTGTGAGCGGTGTCTGGAGATTATCTCTAACCCTGTTTTTGCTTTATTGAAAAGCCTAAGTTAAATAGCAGGTAATGTATTATTTTCTTCTTTATTGGTGTGAATTAAAAGGGAAGCTGTAGGGAGAGAGTGGCTTTTTCTTTAGATACTACTTTCATCCCTGTTTTTGGTTCAGTTATGGAGTTAAGGGAAGTTTTATGTTGTTTATTTCTCTTTTCTTTTGGGGGTTTGAGGTAAGTTAGTGCTGCTCCCTAAACTAGGAAGAGAACTGTTTTGTTTGTTGTTTTAGGCATTGCTCCCTATCTCTGTTAAACTTATTGTCCTTTTCCTTGTAAATAAATCTCTATTTTTATATATATCTGAATTGGTGTTGTCTTCACTCTGGGACAGAGGACTGAAGTGTGTTCTTGCCGATTTCTTTTTAGTTTTATGCTTCTTCCTTTGTTACTTCCCCTCACAATCCCCTAGACAGGAGGGCTTTTCACAATATTATTTATTGCACTGAATTTAATGTTGATATGCAGATTTAATAATACAGTGTATCATGAGAATCTAATTATTATTTATATATTATTATATTTTTTTCATATTTTGAATATAGCTTTTATTTTGATATTTTCAATTTAATCAATTAATTTACTAATTTTACTAACATCCGCACACCACTCAAGTTTGCATCATCAGAAATTTAGCAAAGCACTGTATTTTTATTTTTGTGCTGCTAATACTGTCCCACGTCCTCCTCGTGCACTCGCTCGGTTCTATAGTACTGCTGGACAGAAGTGAAAATGAATATGAGTGTTTACAATCGTTTCTGATGTAAGATTATAATAATCAGTGTTTGTTTGGGTGTATATCAGTGCAAACAAACCAAAAGGCCAGTATTTCCATGATGCAATATGTGTTGTGGATAACCACACTGAACTAAAGGGCAAAACATCTGTGTTCAAACTAACCTTATGTTGAATATAAGGTGTGAGGTGAACTGTTTATGATGTGCAACTGTAATATGAAATATGGACTTCAAATTGATAGCTGCCTGATAAAGAAAAGCTTGTTTGGCTGTGCATTAGACAGTAAGTCATTAATGTTTTGCATTGAGTCAACATGAGCATTTATGTCTTGGTGAAGGAATCTACCTGTGATATAATTATGAATGCTCTCATTGACGTTCAGACTATGTCCTGTTCTGTGATTATGGCTCTAATAACCTGTGCAAACGTGTTTTTGTGTTTTCACGTACAGGGCTAAGAAAGAGGCCGAGCTGGAGAAGCGCTTCTCTGGCCTGCATCTGGAAGCGGAGCAGGTGGTTTTGTCAGAGCTGGCGGTCCAGCAGACGAGAGCGGAGGAGGAACTCAAGGTGCTCCCCATCTCGTCTGTGCTTTGAAACACATGGTTTGGGTCTGTCCTGACCTGGAAGCTTGTTCTTTATCAGAAGCTGGAGCTGGAGGAGAGGCGTAAGGCTGAGGAGGAGCTGAGGAGGCTGGAGCAGGAGAGAAAGCAGCAGATCTACATCAGCCTGACGGAGGTGCAGGGCAGTAAACACACTCGTGACGAGGAGGACAAGGACTGGCAGAAGACATGTAAAGAACACTGCATCCATACATCATGCACATCAATTACTAATTAGATCTTAAAGTGCCCCTGTTATGGAAATCGACCAATCAGCAACGCTCAGCGTCACGCAGAGGAGGGGCTTGATAAATGAGTCGTTGAGCAAGTAAACATACATGCATAAGACAATGAAAGTGTTTTTTGACCTTGCATGCATGTCAACCTGTTGCTAGGAAGTCCATAACCAAAATATGAACCTTTCATAACCCATAATAGAGGCACTTTAAGATCTACTGAAGATATGTAATCTACAGTATTTATGAGAAATAGAGAGAATCTCACAAAAACACGTTCTTAAGGCAGAAAGTTACACATTACCCCGAAATCAAAAGGAAAAAATTATCAACTTGATCAAATTAAGTCTATTATGAGGCCATTATTATTTTTGGCAATCAATAACAAGAAAAAAATTAGTGCTGTCAAATCGATTAATCGCGATTAATCGCATCCAAAATAAAAGTTATACATATAAATATACACAGTGCTTATATTATAAACACAAAATTTAATTTTGGGATGCGTTAATCACGATTAATAAATGTCACAGCACTAGGAATTTTTTATTCTCTATAATATTTTGATATTATTTTGACTATCATTACAGTAGTACAGTAATATGTTTTATTGTATCACAGTAAAAAACGTATTTAAATCAGCATAAAACTGAAATACGTTAAACCTTAAATATAAATATATTATTGTATAACACTTTATTTTAAAAACCTGTTCTCACTTTTAACTAGCATGCATATTACTAGCACATTAGCTGTTTATTAATACTTATAAAGCACGTATAAATGTCTTATTCTGCATGATCATATTCTAGATCTCCATACTTAACAACTACATTACTAGCTATTAATAAAAAGCAAATTAGGAGTTTATTAAGGGCATAATTCTGTTAATAGTGAGAATTGGATCTTAAAATAAAGTGTGACCTGTTGTTGTTTCATAACTGATAATATTGATAATTACACAAGAAACAATAGCTTGTGGAGCGGAGCTGTTATCTGAGAAGGGACGTGGCTGGGTTTGTGCTGTTGTTTTTTCAGTCATGCATGAATAAAAGACATAACCGCTGTGGTTTTGCATATGTGCTTCCAGTGCAGAAGTCAAAAGCTGCAGACATGCGCAGACGATCTCTGGCCAAACAGACGATTGAGGACCACCGCAGGCGCTCGGTTAAAGCTCTGGAGAGAGGACGAGTAGCGGCCGTGACGAAGGTCTTCGGAAGCACCAATCCAGCCCCTCCACCCGAACCCAAACCCAAACCCAGAAACAGTGCTATCAGCCGGTGAGTCCCACTTCATCTGTGTGGCAGCGACTGAATAATAAAGAAGGGATGAGACACAACGGCTGGTGGTTGGAAAGATCCTAATCACCAGTCCTACTGGCCACGTGTACATGCACATCATTTGGTCAGAAAAGGTCAAATTTATTCTGAAAAAGTTGATATGCTGTTGTTGTGATCAGCATATGCCTCATGAACTCTAAACTGCTTTTTCTGGAAATACTGGACAGGCTTGCTCGAGACATTTATTTGAGTTCTTTTGTTGTAATTGTGTAATTATGACAGTAATTGAACCTTATTCATGCTCATTCATGTTGATAACGGCACACTGAAGGTCAAATGTAGGTCATGGGACTCGTTTACTTGTTCGGTTACACTTTATTTTAAGGTGTCCTTGTTACAGTGTAATTATACATTTAAGTACTGAGTAATATTAATATATATATATATATATATATACACTCAACAGCCACTTTATTAGGTACAGCTGTTCAATTGCTTGGTAACACAAATTGCTAATTAGCCAATCACATGGCAGCAACTCAATGCATTTAGGCATCTAGATGTGGTGAAGGACTTGCTGAAGTTCAAACCGAGCATCAGAACGGGGAAGAAAGGGGATTTAAGTGACTTTGAACGTGGAATGGTTGTTGGTGCAGACGGGTTGGTCTGAGTATTTCAGAAACTGCTGATCTACTGGGATTTTCACGCACAACCATCTCTAGGGTTTACAGAGAATGGTCTGAAAAGAGAATATCAGTGAGCGGCAGTTGTGTGGAAGAAAATGCCTTGCTGATGTCAGAGGTCAGAGGAGAATAGACAGACTGGTTAGAGATGATAGAAAGGCAACAGTAACTCAAATAACACTCGTTACAACCAAGGTATGCAGAATACCATCTCTGAACGCACGTCGAACCCTGAAGCAGATGGACTCCAGCAGCAGAAGACCACACCGGGTGCCGCTCCTGTCAGATAAGAACAGCACACGGAGGATACAATTCACACAGAATCACCAAAATTAGACAATAGAAGATTGGAGAAACGTTGCCTGGTCTGATGAGTCTCGATTTCTGCTGTGACATTCAGATGTTAGGGTCCGAATTTGGCGTAAAGAACATGAAAGCATGGATCCATCCTGTCTTGTCTCAATGGTTCAGGCTGCTGGTGGTGGTGTAAAGGTCCCTTAGTACCAACTGAGCATTGTTTAAATGCCACAGCCTACCTGAGTATTGTTGCTGACCATGTCCATCCCTTTATGACTACAGTGTACCCATCTTCTGATGCTACTTCCAGCAGGATAATGCACCATGTCACAAAGTCTCAGACTGGTTTCTTAAACATGAGAATGAGTTCACTTTACTCAAATGGCCTCCACAGTCACCAGATCTCAATCCAATAGAGCACCTTTGGGATGTGGTGGGACGAGAGATTTGCATCATGGATGTGCAGCTGATAAATCTGCAGCAACTGTGTGATGCTATCATGTCAATATGGACCAAAATCTCTGAGGAATGTTTCCAACACCTTGTTGAATCTGTGCCACGTACGAAGAATTAAGGCAGTTCTGAAGGAAAAAGGGGGTCCAACCCGGTACTAGCAAGGTGTACCTTATAAAGTGGTCAGTGAGTATGTATTTACTATATGATTAGGGTTTGTTTTAGGATTACTTGCATGTAATTATGCATAATTTATTGTTATTATAATAGTAAGTACATGTAACGTGTAACAAGGAAACCTTAAAATACAGTGTTACCGAATGTTCTCCTCATTCCAGAAATGCTTTCCATTTCATTTGGACATGCAAATATAATTAAGTGGATAAGTGTCTAAATTATATATAATTTAGATTATGTCAGTCATCTTATTTAGATTTGTATTTTTTTTAAACAACAACTGAATTGTGTCTGAATCTCGTGCATGTAAACACAATTAACCCAGTATTGATCAATATCTGGGTCAAGATGAGATGATGTAGACATTATTTATATATATATATATATATAGACACCATCATTTGGGGTCTGCAAGAGTTTTACTTGCAAATATTGCATATTATGAAATACATTTTTTTTAGGATTCTTTAATTAACAAAATGTTCAAAAGAACAGCATTTATTTGAAACATGAATCTTTTGAAACATAAATGGTTTTACTGTTACCTTTGATTATTTTAATGTATTTTGCGAATACAAATATTACTTTTTTAATAAAATGAATTAATAAATGGATCAATAAATACCAGTAGTGTTTTGGTAAATGTCTGTTTTTGTGCTAAGCTTGGATTTCAGTGGAATATAATGATGGAGCTTGATTTATTGTGGAATGAATGCAGTAATATGTGCATCATTCAGCTCTGCAACTCAAATATTGATCTTGATGTGAGAATATTGATTACAGTATTGTGATGCAAAATATTATTCTTTGATCTTTTGTTTCACCCACCGCTGCATTCAATATAAATATAATCTGTATAATACAATCTATTAATTAATCAGAAAGTTATGTGAGACTTTGACTCTGGGAAAACTCTCTTGATAGAGTTATTAATAGTGATATACTGATACCCCCCCCCCCCCAGGCGCCCACCCCATACACACAAACAAGTCATGCACCCACCCCACAACAAAGACATCACTGTTATACATAACATGCAATAAATACAATATAATATACACATACAGTTAAACAATATACACAATGTTTTTCATATTGCGCTATGCAACACAATCCTCAAGGGACACATAGCACATAACGATACTGCAGACTGTCTTCCCCTCAACACTTCATCTGTTGTGCAAATGTGTTGCCAGTTTAATATTTCGTTCTCCTGTTATAAACATTAAAGCTCAGGCAAATATGAGCTATGTGAAGGATCATGTCAGGTCTGGGGTTGTAATAAACCGGCCTATATGAGAGTGGTCACATGTCTGTTTTGCTGTGATTGACAGGAAGGGTGGCATGCGGCGCTCTGTGTCAGCGGCTAGTCGAGATCATATTATTCGCTGGTTCAAGGAGGAACAGCTGCCGCTCAGAGCCGGATTCCAGCGCGACCAGAGCCGGATCGCACCCTGGTTTCACGGTGAGAAAAACACAGACTAAAGACTCGTTTAACTTCTACATCTAGACCTTATCTTGTAGAGCTGTGTGGGTCAATCTGACTGTCCCAACACTAATATCTGTCAAACACAGCAACATTTATACTAGAAATGCTGTAGATGTTATTGTATAGCCATCTGCATTCACATCCCTGCAGGTATAATATCCCGTGAACAGGCCGAGGCGCTGCTGGCCGAGGGCGAGCCCGGGTTCTTCCTGGTGCGTGTCAGCGAGAGGATCTGTGGATACGTGCTTTCCTACAGATCCAGGGAGGGAACCAAGCACCTGCTGATCGATGCTTCAGAGAACTGCTACATGCTGCTGGGAGACCAGATCAGATTCAGCTCGCTCGGTCAACTGCTGGAGTATCATGAGGTACATGTGCCGTGCATCACGGCTTCATTTGGGCCAGACGAATGCACTACCGCTTCTCCGGTGCACATATATATACAACAAACACACATTTAATTATCTTTAGTAGTGCATCTTGGCATACAGGACAGCTCTAAAACACACTTTGTCTTTACAAATTAGATTAGATCATTTTTTGCTTCAGTGACAGCAGCACTCAAAACGCCTGGCTGGGTAGCAGTAGACTTAAGATATTTTAAATGTAACTGTAATTTGATTACATATCATAAGACAGTAGTTATGCAGTCTGAACAGTGTTATAATATTATTAAATAAACAAAATACGATTTAAAATTGTGTTCAGAAAATAAAACAAGTATATTTATGAATTATTATTATTATTTAACAAACGTGTGATCTGATTTACTTAATTAAATTCACAGGTGTCTTCGCACATTTGTATGTTTTTATATTTATGAACTGATTGTTGCTTCTATATTTTTCCCGTCTCCACACATTTGAAGATTTGTGGCAATCATACAAGAGTTATGTTCGACTTTGTTACTGTCATGTTACATTAAAAGGATTATAGATTATACTATAGGTATTTTAGGGAATAACATTTAGGGAACACTGTATAACTGTAATGCATATATTATGTACTGTATGTGGAATATACACCGAGATCGTTTATGACCATGAATGTGACCCTGGACCACAAAACCAGTCTAAAGTGTCAATTTTATTATTATTGAGATGTATGCATCATCTGAAAGCTGAATAAATCATATTTCCATTGATGTATGGTTTGGACAATATTTGTCTGAGATACAACTATTAGTAAATCTGGAATCTGAGGATGCAAAAAAATCTAAATATTGAGAAAATCATCTTTAAAGTTGTTCAAATTAAGTTCTTAGCAATGCATATTAATAATCAAAAATTAAGTTTTGATATATTTACGGTATGAAATTGACTAAATATCTTCATGGAACATAATCTTAATATCCTAATGATTTTTGGCATAAAATAAAATGTATAATTTTGACCCATACAATGTATTATTGGCTATTGCTACAAATATACCCCAGCGACTGAACACTGGTTTAGTGCTCCAGGGTCACGTACGTGCTAGTAAACACAGCACTGATGAGCACAGAAAGCATGAGCATGCATGCCAGTCCGAGGCGGAGACTGAACCGACCTGCAGAGTAAAGTCATTACATTCCACACGCCACACCATACAACACTCACAACCACACACAGCACTGCTCAACTGTTCATGATTGTCCTTTACACATGAGTCTGCACTCTATTCCTCATGTTTATGTTATTTCTATGTATTCCACTGTAAGTTTGAAGACAACTTATCCTGCATATCTGCGCTCTGACCGATTAATTTACACAATACACTGTGAATAATTAGCATTAAGAATCTTTTAGTGTTTTCGGTAAATCTTCACGTATCCGGTTTGTTTTTAAATGCATGCTTTAAAATGTAATTATCTCTCTTTTCACTAATCCGGTAACACTTTAGTATAGTGACCAAATGCACACTAGTTGTTTATTAGCAATGTCTGTTATTAACATATTGGCTGTTTATAAAGCACATATTCTGCATGAGCATAATCCTACCCAAAACATAAACTACCGCACTATTATTAATAAGCAGCTAATTAGGAGCTTATAGAGGGAAAGTCATAGTTACTGGTTTGTTAATAGCGAGAACTGAACCTTAAAATAAGTCTTTTACTGGGATGTTTCTAAAGCAAATAAATGCAATATTTATTAATTCAATGCTCCAGTTAATTAACATTCTCGATTAAGGCAACGTATCATAAATATTTATGATGTTTACTGCTGCAGAAATAATAGAGATGTTTGGGGTTCAGTCTGCTGAAGGATGAAGATTAATGGCACCTCATTGTACATTTTCACACCGCAAAACTTAAACTGCTCAGTTTAACAGAAGTGAATTCAGGCAAAGCATCACGGGGCAAAGGAAGGAGGTGAATGGGTGTTGATGGATTGATGTGTGCTCTGCGCTCTACTTTAACTCTATATTGTCTGGCCACAGGTGGAGCCGCTGAGCTCGTCTGGAGAGGTGGAGGAGTATCTGCGGAGCGCGTGTGGACAGAGAGCGGCCCCAGCCGATTACACCGAGCTCTTCACCTGAACACAAACACAAGAGAGGAGACCCTGTGCTTCACACATGGACCCGCTTTCACAGACGGAGCCAGGATTAGCCCATCGTTCAATGAAGTCATTTCTATAAACGTACTTGGGAAAACACATTACTGGTGTGCATCTTGAGACACGGACATATTTTAAGATCAATCAGAGATGTGTCTTTCAGTTGAAACCACTTAGGGGTAACATTCATAACCACTGACAGCATGCATCACCACATATCTGTCATGGCTATTTATAGGCATCGTCACACTTCATAAACACCTTTTTAAGTATCTGAAGCTTAAATCAAACATTACCCACATTTTCCATCCCAAAACATGAGAATGTTGCTTTGTGTAACAGCAGATGAAACTCAGAAAAGATGAAGTGAAACTGAAAAGTAAATTTTAATAAAACATGTCAGAAATTGATATGACAATCTTTTTATTATATACACTAACTAGCTGATCAGATTAAAACAAACCAACGGTCACAGATGTTCATCAATCATTGATATACAAAGCTAAATATCCAAGTGTTTATTGTTTTTAATCACAACGTATGTTTGAAACCATGTCGTTTTGTTCCTCTGACACGTTATAATAAAAGTGCATGGCTGTGATATGAAACATGTACTCGTATGTGTTACTGACATCTTTCTTAAAAACATCCAGCACTTTTTAAATGAATAGAAACCTTTATGAAGGAAACACCATCTGTTGAGAACACAATGTTGGATTTTTATAGGTTTTAACTGAGCTGGGTTCAATTTGCAAAAAAAAAAAAGGTCACAATTTCATTTCAATTTACTTAAATACGCAAGACAGAAACTTACATAAATGTACATTTACAAACACTTCAAAGTGACTTACGCTTTGTAATCTCACAAAAGTGTGCAAAGTTAAGCTTCCCTTATTGATGTGCACATATTTCATAAAGTGTACTGATGCGTTCTGTGCGAGTTCATAAGATTCAGTCTTTATTTTGCTTGCAACAAAACCTAGAGACTTCTGTTTCCCTTTATGCATCCATTAATTACCGTATGCAGGTTACATTTCACAACACGGTCACAGTATGACTGGGTCTGGAAGACCTTCAGATTGCATTTATGTTGCACTCTGACTTTATCTGCATCTGCTTTCTTTAGCAACATCTTAATTTGAGAACTTGATTTTTAATGTGAATAATTTAAAAGTGATGTTTGTGTCACTGGTGTTCGGTACAGTTCAAGTAATAAAAAATCTGCTCATGTAACAAGCATCTTCACTCTGCATTCAACTAAATGTTTCAGAGCGAGGAAGAAGAGGATGATTAGTGATTCTGAAAAAACTAATTAAAACAATCAAACGATCGAATTCCTGCTGAAATCGTTGTTTTAGCTAATAAGAGTTGTTAAAAGCAATGCATGGCTTTAATTAAACCCTTTTAAAATGTACAAAAATAAGACATTTTGTGCCTTTGAGTGAGTTTTTGTAATGAAATCCATGGGTACTTGTTTATATTTCCAGCCCCATGACTTCATTCCTGTGAGAAGCACCCAAGGAACCGTTCCCAACACGCCGAGTTCCTCTTCCAGCAGGTAAACGCAGACGGCGTGCGGTTCATTGAAGGCACAGCGTGCTACATGAAGAACTGGCCGATCAGATTGGCCACCCCAAGCAGGATGAGGAAGCTGTGGAAGACAGCGGACGGCCAGCGTAACTCACCTCTGCGCTTCAGTGAGATCATGTGGATCAGAGAGGGAAGCACAAACACCAGAGCCAAGCCACATATGGCCCCCGAATACCTGTGAGGAACCAACATTTACAAAGCCACCTTCATTTCTACAATACAGAGGGTGTCAATGCAGCTCCACAGAGATAAACAGGAAAAACTGAATCTGGAAGCTCAACTAGTATCATTAATGAAGTCTGGCAGAGAGTGAGAGGTGAGAGAGAGAGAGTTGAGAATTGAGAGAGAGAGAGAGAGAGAGAGTTGAGAATTGAGAGAGTGAGAGAGAATTGAGAGAGAGGTGAGAGTTGAGAGAGAGAGATGCAAATCCTTCACAGCACTGCTGGATACACACAGGCTCGGTCCAGACACCAAGTTCCCATTTAAAATAAAGTATCTTACCTGATAATGGAGCCGATGTTGGGGTAAAATCTGGCCATTAGGACTCCAGCTCCCACAACAAAGATGTTCAGAATAAACACATGAAGGAAACTAGGAATGGAAAGACAAGGCATCAATAAAGTCAATGCATTACACAGACGAACCATTGAGATCATCCTTTAAATATACAGGTCAAGTCAGTGTTCTGCTCATACTATATGATTTACATTCCTCAACTACTCAGCACTGGTGTTGTTCCTCTAGAATTAAAAACGGCAGCTGTTACACCAGTCTTAAAGAAACCTGGCCTTGACCCTTCAGATATATGCTGCTCAACTTCAGTCTTATAACCTCGATGAATGTTTCCAGTCCAGTTTTCGCACTCTTAACAGCACTGGGTTATCAATAAACTTCTTATGGCCACTGACTCCATTCACATTTTAATTCTGTTAGATCTCTCCTCTGCTTTTGACACCATCTCTCACAGTATTCTCATCTCACGACTCTTGGTATTTCTGGCACAGCCCTATCTTGGTTCACCTCTTACCTGTCTGACCGTCAGCATTACATCTCTGTCCACCAGGCTAAGTCCTCTACTCTCCCGTCTCTCATGATGTGCCTCAGGGTTCTGTTCTTGGTCCTTTACTCTTCATCATCTATATGTGCCCTTTAGGTAACATTATCCATCATCACGGCTTCAACTACAGAGTTTAGCTCCAGCCCTAATCAAACACACCTGAAGCAGCTGATCAAGGTATACTTGCAACTTCCAGGCAGATGTGTTGTGGCAAGTTGGAGCTAAACTCTGCAGGACACCGGCCCTCCAGGACCGAGTTTGATGACCCCTGGTGTACAGAGTCAGACTGAATCGCAAACAAGCCTTTCATCAACGCACTTGAGCATTTTAAATACCACATGATGTTATGAATTACTATGAAAAAGCACCTTCTAAAAGGACAAGGCCACTTATTCTTACACTAATAATATAATTTTCCTCTTTTGTTCCATAATGTGGAACATCTCAAAAATGTGTTTTAGGGTTTCATTGTTTGAAGGACAAAAACATGGGTGCAGTCTTAATTTTATCTCCGCTATTTGTTTCAAATGTGCTTTGGCAATATTCAATCTCTTGTATTTCATTTCAAACAAACAGTCAGTCATTACAGCCAAGACTTAAGTATTCAGTGCCCATTTGTTTCAGGTGAATGTGTTAAAGCTATAGAGATGGGAGAAGCAAAACACTGAATCCTTTTGCAAAACAGTTAAATGAACGGATTTGCTCTTTTGAAGCTTGCTGAGGACATCTGCTGGTTAAAGCCATGTAAATGCAGTCAGAACACAGCCAAAATATTGACTAATGAGGACATGTTTCAGCAAGTCCTATGTTTAAAGTGTAATCTACAAAGTCTGTTCTATAATCCAGTACATACCATTAAATATAGCATTTTTTGTAAGTGCTACAAACAGGTTTAGGACACTTTTACAAGCAGAACCTTCCACTCAAATGATAAAAACTGACATGTTTAAACTGTTTTAACACAGGTTTAAGGTTTCAACTGAGATAAACTCCCTCAACATTAAATTGCTGACATTTTTTAATAACAGTATGATGTAACTAAACCTTGTTGAGAAAAATTAAATTCACATGATTTGGTAACAAAGCACTGATATGAAACAAAAGATCTGCAGGTGTTTTTAATCCGCTTTTCACTGGCTGCACGTTCATTGCTCATTAATATACACAACCAGGGGTTAAATTGGGCACATAGGCTTACCTTGGTAACTCAGGAGTTATGTAAACTCATACATTATCAACATTATAGTCGACTCTTTCTTTTGAGAGACAATAATTTATACGCAGTGCACTTTCAGATTTGTAACTTTGAAGGATGTTTTCATTCACTTACACTGCATGAAATATAGTTTTAAAGTCCCTAATATGGGCACTTTAAAGACTGAAATGTGAGGTTTATCATTTTAGATTAGGGCTGTCAATCGATTAAAATATTTAATCGTGATTAATCGCATGAGTTAACTCGTGATTAATTGCACACATTTTATTTGTTCTAAATGTACCTTAAATGAATACTTTTCAGGTTTTTAATACTCTAATCAACATGGGCATGGACAAATATGGATGCTTTATGCAAATGTATGTTTATTATTAGTGAAACCATAGTCAACATAGAGCATGAAGACTAGACATGTTTCACAGGTCATAGGTGTTTTTCAAAGAACTTGTTCATGTAGATAAAGACAGACAATAGCTGTGCTGTGATTTCGGCTATATTTGCATCATGTAAAATTAGAGAAGCAACATAATATCGGTGTTTAACTGAGAGCGCTGCTCCTCAGCTGACGCGCGTTGAACCAAGCTGACGCATAGAGAGAGGGGGGTGCGCACGCTGGGACAGCAAGACCTCACGCTTGCGCAGCAGTACCAGCAATTCTCAGAAACTAAATTGGGTTTGGGTGCTTTTTTGAAGGGAAAAAAATGTCACTAAAGGGGTCTGCAATGTTGCCAAGTTGGCAACACTGCATCTCCACTTCTCCAACTACGGGTCGGGCCACGAGTCAAACAGAAAATACGTGCTGCGTTAATAAAATTAGTGCAGTTAAAATGAAGCATTAACTTTGACAGCACTATTTTAGATACATTTGTTTTTGAAAACCTGTAATTAAATAATTAAATAATGTTTTCAGTCATTTTACAGTTCCATATGTTACCATAGACCTGGCCCAACCCTGCTCATATGGTAACATTTTAATTTTTTTATAAATTTTTTGCTGGCCTAAAAAAAAAAAATATTGAGTCTTAAATTTGACTTTAAAAATCCCGCAGACAGATGTAGCTTTGCACACTAAAATCCTGATCAAAATCATTCTAGAAGCTGGCAGTGTTAATAACAGAGGGCTTTTGATATTTTACAGTTTGTTGATTGATATAATTACAATATAATTGTTAATTGATTTTGTAGTCTTTGCATACACATGTGCACCCCTCAAAAGCCAGAAACCAGAGCCCAACACATAACAAATCCCAATTGAACCCCTATACAACTATTACTCACCCTGGATAATGTTCCCCAAAGACCTGCCCCATCAGCTGCACGCGCACCAAGTACCCCAGCAGGGGATACACCGTGGTCATCTGGAACAGAAGACAAGTCCTCGCTACAAACACCAGGACGTCGCTGCTGGGAAAGTTATCCAGAAAGTTCTGTAAGAGAAGAGACCCTGTCAATATGAATGAATGCACCTCAAACAATGAAAATGTTGATATTAGAGTTGCAGTCTTACTGGTTCGATGCAGTCTTTAGACAGCGGTGGAGATGGGAAAGCAGCAAAGATCAACACCCCCACATAGAGGTATGTTAACCCCACCAGCAGGTACGCCAAAGACAGATCCCGCACCTGCCAACACAACCACTAACTAGTACACAACACTACTGGGTCCATACTACCATGAAACATACTTCATGATGAGGAGCATGACAATAAAATCCATTATTATTATTATATAAAAATAAAAAAAAATATTCAGGAAGGATGCATTTAAATTGATCAAAAGTGACAGTAAAGACTTTCCAAAACATATGAAAATGTTCCCACAAAATATTAAGCATAAGTGTTCTTGATCAGCAAATCAGTATATTAGACTGATTTCTGAAGATCATGTGACACTGAAGACTGGAGCAATGATGCTGAAAATACAGCGCTGCATCACAGAAATAAACTACATTTGTAATTATATTAATAATATATATTTTTTATTTTAAATTGTATTCATATTTCCCAATATTACTATATGGTATTTTTGATCATCTTGATGAGCACAAAACTTTCAAAACATTTTTTCTTTCTGATGTTAAATTTGCTCTGTGTTTTTAAACATTTTGTAAGAATTCACCTAATATAAATCTCACAAAATAAATATTTATGTCTTCATATCATCATGTTGCTACAACAAACAATTCCTATGTTTGCTCAGTGACACACACACACTCATTGCTACCACACACACACACACAACAGACGAAAAACACACACACGACAACACAAACAACACTACACACAAAAAGACAGACACAACACACATACACCACAGACAATACACACACACAAAAAGACAGACACAACACACATACACCACAGACAACACACACACACACAACACACACACACACACACACACATATAACACAAACACAGTACATAGTTTGGCTGACTGTCAGGTTCGATCTGAGCTTCCTAACAACTCACTCTCGATCACAATGACTCATCTCCATTTCCCCTTGTACAAAGTAAAACACCATCATTTTTGCAGAACTAGGTGTTTTGGTTTCTCCATAGCAGAAGAAAACAAAACTTGTGTGCACCCGCTGCAGAAGAGTAATGTATGAACATGGAACTGATCCCACGAGCACAGAAACGATGATTCGAGTCAGTAATAATACACAGATGTGGACAGGCTGAGAAACACTCACATTGTTTTTCTGATGTCTGTTGTTCTTCATAAGCGTGATGATGCAGTTGTGAATGAAAAATGCAAGCGTGAGAACCCCACTCAGCTGAGGAAACAGCGATCTGAACTCTAAATCAGAGATAATACACAAGCACACATTACACAGAGAACAGTAAGTACTAATTCACAACGATCACATGACTCGTGGAAGGCTTTGACTGCCTCAATACATCAAGACAAACGATGCTTGCAAAATGCTTGATTTTCCACTGTAATGGACATTTAATCATGTCAATTTATTCCATCAATCATTGGCTCATTTTTTATCCAATAATAAGTTAAAATAGGTTTTTGAATATTTTACATTCATCTTTTTTCATTTTTACATTACAACATGTAGAGTCATCTCTAATAACAACACTTCACCTACACAACGCTGTAGATGTGGCTGGAGTTTGAAAGTTATATGAAAGGAAATTAATAAAGAACCATAACTATCCCTTTAAAATGAGTGTACAGGTAATTTCAAGACATTGCATGATTAAAATATTCCCTTACCTGGAACAAAAAAGGCTGATGAATCAAACCAGTGGAACTCCAGGTGAAAGCCCAGTCGAATAGCTTTATATGTGACCAAAAAGATGAGATAAACCACTGACAAGGTGCCTGTGAAAACCAAAGAAAGCTCTTACACCGCAGGACCGTGGTGGAAGACACTGATCACAACACAAGCTGCCGTTCATCCCACTGAGCGTGGAAAATAAAGGCCATACCGAGGAAGGTGAACCTGGCGAAGAAGGAAGCGGAGCGGAAATGGAGCAGCGGCAGCAGCAGAACGATGAGGTAAAACGGGATGGTGTTGGTTTTACTCCACCAGCGATCAAACACCAGTCCGGTGCTGTTTTCACTCACATAGTATTGGAGAGTACAGTTCCCGTCTGGATATGGACATATCACTAGTGAAAGAGACCAGAGAAACACACACGGTCATACTGAACACTTTAAAGCAGATGAAATGCAGCTTCAACAACTAAAATAAAACAATTCAACTGTTTCCAATACTGGACTATTATTATAAACTCACATTTTAGGCAAATCAGTTCAAATGTTAGGAGTATATATTTTTTTACTACACTTTCTATAAGCAGAAGCATTGCCAAGATCCAGACTGACGCTTACCAAGTTTCATTCAAACAAAATGCAGCATTTTGTGGAAAAAGAATGCAAATCATTGAGTATCATTGGACTCTGAATGGTTCAAAGAATCCAAAGAGACCAGGCTAACGACTTCAGAGCAATTAGTCTTAATATTAATAATAGATATTTTTCAATCCACGTGTCGTCATATTCAGCTTCAATTCATAGCAAATTATAACTTTTTAATTTGTACAGTCTTGACAAGATAATTTAACTTTGCTGAACTTGATCATAAGTATAACCTCATACAATTTGGATGGATCTTAAATTATCTTGTCAAAACTTTGGATTTTTAATAATGGAAGCTGGTTCAACGCTGAAGTCATCGTGCATAGACATACAGCATGCATGCTTTAAATCATGACATCATCAAACCCGACGATTAATTATAATCTGTTGATTGGAACAACAAAAGAGCTTAAGATGTGTTTTCACACTAAAATGTGCACACTGTAAAGGTCAGTTTCTTAAAACCAGAGAAGGTGAAGATGTTACTGTACCTCTTGAGGAATAAATGCAGGCGTGTGAAAAGGCCTAGCTTTTCAGTATTAAAAACGGATCCACTCACCTCTATTTATATTCTCAGTGTTGTGCCAAACCCATCTGATGTGCTGACATTGTGAACATAGTCTGTGGATGAGAAATACACAAGCGGTCTCACAGACATACCCAGAAAGCATCACCAGTCCATTGGTTAATGGGACAGCAAACACCTGAGGAATGGTGTGCAGAACAAACACTTGCATTTTTTTTATAAATGAATTTTCCTGAAGTGAACAGGAAGTTGGACATGAGGACAGTAGACCACCATCAAACCCAACTCAGTGACACCAGTAAAACAATAACCCTGTGCTATAGACATTTTCATTCATACAGGTTACAGCAGGAGTTACTGTACCTCTTTTCTAAACAGATGTGCTGACATTGTGAACATAGTCTGTGGATGAGAAATACACAAGCGGTCTCACAGACATACCCAGAAAGCGTCACCAGTCCATCGGTTAACGGACAGCAAACACCTGAGGAATGGTGTGCAGAACAAACACTTACTGTAAATGAATTTTCCTGTATTGAACAGGAAGTTGGACATGAGGACCCAGTAGACCACCATCGCACCAATCAGTGACACCAGCGAGAAAACCAAACTGGACCATTTTCCGAATCCCCCAAAGTAATATTTACACACATCGGGAAACTCCCAGTCTGAGGCGTCTACATACGCTGCAACGACAGGACTCCCGTTAAACACCTGCTGCTTTGGTGCATTGGTGGAAATATCATAGAATGCAGGATTACACAAATCAACATCCCATAGATACATTTTTTTAAGCAATAATGTAGGAACATATAAAAACTGATCCGGCAGCAACTCCTGAGGTTGTTAAACAATGGCTTCACAAACAAAGGAACACAAAGTTCTGCCGTTTAAGCAGGATCTGAACTCTTGCATAAAGACCTACCAAAGCTGTCATTAGGTGCAGACGTTTGAATGTTTTAAAGCAATAGACAGATGGATAAGAAATAGACCTCGGAGTGCTTGCTAGGGTATTTTAGATGGTTGCTAGGGTGTTGGTATGCAGTTGCTGGGGAACCCAGGGCAGTTGTTAAGGTGTTGCTAGGGTACTCTGGATGGTTGCTAAGGTGATGCTATGTGGTAGCTAGGGTGCCCAGGGCGCTTGCTAGGAAGTTGCCATGGGATTGTTAGGCTACATGGAGTGGTTGCTAGGGTGTTGCTGTGTGGTTGCTATGTGCCCATGGTGGTTGCTAGGGTGTTGCTATGCGGTTGCTAGGATACTCTGGATGGTTGCTAAGGTGATGCTATGCGGTAGCTAGGGTGCCCAAGGGCGCTTGCTAGGAAGTTGCCATGGGATTGCTAGGCTACATGGAGTGGTTGCTAGGGTGTTGCTATGTGGTTGCTAGGTGCCCAAGGCGGTTGCTAGGGTGTTGCTATGCGGTTGCTAGGATACTCTGGATGGTTGCTAAGGTGATGCTATGCGGTAGCTAGGGTGCCCGGGGCACTTGCTAGAAGTTGCCATGTGATTGCTAGGCTACATGGAGTGGTTGCTAGGGTGTTGCTATGTAGTTGCTAGGGTACTGAGGGTGATTGCTAGGTTTTTAACCAAATAATGGATGATTTTGTCTAAAAGCTACACTGTCACTGTATCTCTCATAACTTGAGCCTTTTGTATTGGTGCTGTAAAAGAATGACTTCATTTGAGAGCGCTCATGTGGTTGGCTTACGAATGGACTTTGTGGACTTTAATACTCTGTAGCAGCAGTAGAGCGTCAGCAGGCCCATAAGAACAATAATGATGATGCCCAGAGTGAAACCAGCCTAGAAACACAACAAACAATCATTTATCTTCATAACAGCCTGCAGTGAGGAAAGAAAATACTCAAGAAAAACAAACTTACTTGTTTTATGCCCCACGGCATACTTAATATAGATGTTCCCATCATGGTGTTCCATATGGCAAAGCTGCACACACACACACACACACACACACACACACACACACACACACAGAGACAGAGAGACACAAGGTGTTTCAATAATTGCTTGCACATTTCTGGAAATATGACCATGTAAATCTGCTCTGCCAGTCATAACTCCACTAAAACTAATTGAAAAAAACAACACTCTCTCCATTTAACATGTTTGCAAGTAACTCCGCTGTTTACGGCAATTATTGATTGGTTTTCTGATGAGTCACATTCTAGCTCTTTATCTTTCTTACACTCTATAGCACATTAATGCACAGGTCAACCTGCTCTGTGGTAGGTCTTCATAAAGCAATGCAGTAAATGCCTTTTTGAAGGTGGTCTTACATTGTGACAATGCTGGGGTTTTTGGCAGTACCGTCACCCCCCTGCACTTTGAACGCTGTTCCCAGTGGACTGTAGATATAGATTTCCTCAGGAGAAGGAATCACGTGATCTGGAGGCACCTGATGAAGATTATTCACATAAACAAACGCATTACATCACAGTGCTTTTCATGTTATACAGGACAAGAGTGCAACTTCAGGAGTCCCCAAACAAATGATGCATTGTCCTGAAAGGTAATTAATCTGTATTTAGAGATGCATCCTCCACAAACCAAATCAGGCAATCATGGCTTGAGACTAATTGGAATACAAGTATGTAGCTAATGGATAAAAATTAAATGAGCATTGTTTTCTCACTCTCATGTCATTCCAAAGCTGTATTTTGTTTGACAGAAAAAGGACATTTATACAAGTTTTGAAAGACATGAGTGTGAGTAAAATGATGATTTTTGGGTTAACTATAGCGTTTGTTTGTAAACCTGCATTGGTCAGGTGTAGAGCGAATGTTGTGAATGAATACGATTCATTTTCATGTGTCATTTTAACGTCTGACTAAAACGAAAAGCCTTAACTTCACACAAAAGTAAGACCATTGAGTTGGTGTGAGTATTTGACAAAAGTAATATATTTTCCGTTCTAGATGTGCGGCTACATTTACCGTTGATCTGCTCATTTTTTCAATAGGAATTCATGCATCTGTGAATTTCATGCAGGGGCGAAATATTTTGCTATTCAGACTTCTCATCTCAATGGGTTAAAGTTGGTTGCATGGATTTGCTGTGCTGACCAACAGAAAGCTGCTTGGTCTGAAAGTGGCTTGAAGCTGTAATTCAGCACGGTTTTAATGGTTACTTAAAAAATACAAATACATGCATCTTTTCCCCCCCGCAAAGTTTTCTGCCATAAAATGCATCTAATGTGACCACACCTTAACACTTTATCTCTGGCATTAACTTAATAGCATGCAACATGTAATGGACAAAAATATTTGCCATTGTGCAAATTATGAAAGTGAAATTATCATCTGATCAAAATGAGTGACTTGTTACTTGATTGTAGTGTTGTTGTTTTTTGTCATTGACTCTAACTTCAAATAAAACCTCTTAATTATTCTTTTAAAAGATTGCTTAAAATAAACAATAATTTTTTATAAAACATGATGCGAGTTTACTGGGAACAGGGGGTGTGCTTAAAGAGTACAAAAATATATGCATTAAGCACAGCCAGACTTTTGGTATTTAATGTACTTTTGTCATTTAAAATAAAATGTAATATTATTGTGTGAGAAATTAATATTTTAACATCACTCATTGTACTGAAACCGACGTCTTGTGCACTAAACATTTCAGATTTCGGTGAGCTTAACAGATACATTTACCCTGATGGACAAAAAAGATTTGCCATTGTGCAAATTATAAAAAGTGAAACCCTAAGCATTCTCAAACACTGGAATAAAACTAATGTGCATTTCACAGCATTTGTATATTTACTTAACATTCTCAGATTTGACATGCATGGTGATTATAGTTATTGCAAATAATCGCAACAGGCCTAATAGATATGTTGATGTCTGTTCGTGTGACCGTGCAGCAGATCTGAAGCATGCAGTGGTATTTGTAGTGAAATGTAATGACGAGAGCGGACACACCAGCAGTCGGTCTGAAGAGGCTGTCAGACGGCCGTAGTAATGAACTCTGCTGCTCAGCGCCGCAGCTTCAGCAGACACCCGCTCCGGAGCATCATCTCCCACTATGTTTCTGGGCTCCACATGGAACGGCCTGAACACAAAGCAAGCAGGACCCAGAGGTGGGATTCATACTGATCTAGGACATGCTCATCACAAGATGTTTGGCGATTTCACATCAGTACAAGACTACAACAAATCATTGCACAAAGGGTCATCAGATTACATTTTTCACAAGTTGATATGATTCTTCAGGGTCTTAATGAAAAGTCTGTAAAATAGTTTGGTTCAAATTTCCCAATGGTAGTGTAAAACAGCACGCCTTTTATTGCATGTTGCTTTAAATGCAAATGAGCTCTGCTGACCCCGCCCCTCTGAGAGACGGTAAACTTTAGCCACATTCATTGGGAAACTGGCTAACTAGCACATTATTAGGAAAAGCGATTTGCAAAGATTCATAAACAAAAAAGCTTACACTCGTTTTCTTCTGTAGGTGAGGCTGGATCATGAATGATTTGCGCTAGAGGTCTTCTCGGGTCCTAAAACATGTAGCGGACCCGAATCACTTCTTACCCCAACCAGACATGTATTAAGATTTTTTTTCCATGATAAACCCGACCCGAGACAGACCCGATGAAATTATAACCGAGTTCGACCACATTTACTTTCGAACCGACTGGACCCGAACGCAAACGGCATTGACGTGTACACTGCCTCCGCATCGGTCCGGAAAAATCCCGGGGTTCTGCTGCGGACTGATTTGACCGCTGCTCCATTACTTTCATTCAGTTTATTTACTTATTAACCTATTACTTTATATTTTTCCTGCCTGATGGATGCATGTTATTTCTGACTTTCGCTTTCAAGGATTTGAAATATAAACGTGATAGATTTAGAAGAATTAAATCGATAGGTTAATAAACCATGGATTTGCTAGTTTTGTCTGCAATGTTATTTACCTCATCTCCGGGCTTTTGCACAAACACAAAAGAAAAGCCTTGCATTGGCATTTCCTGATAGATCTCATCTTTCCTGATAGATCTCATCTTTCCTGATAGATCTCATCTTTCCTGATAGATCTCATCTTTTAACCTTGAAACCTTGATCTATACGATGGATTCGTGAGGTTGAAAACGTATGCTCCTTTTTACGTGCATTTCTCAAAAAATGAACTTAAGTAGCTTTGCATTCAGGAAAGATCAGGTCCATTTAGGATTAATTACCCGATATTTAGTTTAATTACCCGAGACCCGAGGCTGCTAAAACCGAACCCCACCCGTGTCCGAGGCACTCGTAGAAGTTTTGGACCCGCTCGGGTCTTCAGATCTAAGTGGACCCGTGAAGACCTCCAATTTGTGCGACCATAAATGCATTTAAGTAGACCGGCGGCGCATTAGCTTCAATGCACTGCGTCTTCAGCGGCTCAGATGTCGGGAGTAAATGACGACGGCTAAGTTCATCATTACATCCAACACGAAAACACCTCAATCAATTAATTCTAGTCTTTCCCTGCACCAGAGTCGACACAATGGAGGACTCACTCAGGGACGGGTCTAAGGTAAAACGCTACTGTCAATCAAACAATCGTGGGAGGGGCCTGGTCTGTGTGACATCACACAGCCAAGCTTGATTTGAGAAAGAGGAAATGATTTAATGAGATTAAAAAACACTGGGTGGATCTTTATCATTATAGGGTGCTTGTGTACACACATTTCAGTTCAAACTGCTTGTCGCATCCGATGACCCCTTTAAGCGTAGTGACGCTCCAACTCTAATCAAACACACCTACAGCTAATTAAGACCTCCAGGATCACTTGATATGGGTCGGTGATCTGGACATGAGCTCTGCAGGAACACCGCGTGTTTTGTAATATTGAGCACATGGAGGTACAGGAGGGGTTTTGTTTTGAAGCACACAGCGCTACATCTTAGACAGTACTTGTGAAATACCAGACTGCGTTAATTCAATATGGCCAGTGATGCTAATTATTCCTGGAAGGAAACCAGTGACTACGTGGAAAAAAACAAATGTTCAGAGTACATTTCTAAATTAGTTTTGCTCAAAAAAGCATGCATTGCACCACTTCAGAAGATGAACCTTCACCATTCCTGACTATATCTGAGATATCACCCAAAATATTGGTATTGAGATGTTAGACTAAAGCCAGCAGAAAACCAGTACCTTCTTTGCTTGGGGTCCAATGAATCGGTGTAATACTCCCCAGCTCGCACGGATCCTAGTAACGGTTTACTGTCCTCATCCATGACGTGTGCCTTGATTAAACCCTTATCACCTGTAAAGACTGACAAACACAGAAGACACTGTAACACTTACTAGAAAAGTAGCACTTTATACCCTGCATGTGGATAATAAGACATGATGAGACATGTCACACACGGACTCTAAAGTGTCACAAAACAGCAGAGACGCCTGTCCTGTGAGTAATGAGGGAACACTTACACCCCAGCCCAGACCAACAACTCCAGCCATCAGCTGATACATGCATTACTTATTGATTTGTGTTATAGATTGGGGAAGATCACTCACACACACACACTTGTATAATGACATGGGTATTACAAGGAGAAAGTTACTTATGAGGACATTTCCCCGTTTAAAAAAAAATGGTTATAAATCATACAGAATTAGTTTTTTGAGAGTAAAATGCAGAAAGTGTCCTGTAAGGGGTAGGTTTAGGTGTAGGGCGATAGAAAATACATTTTGTACAGTATAAAACCATTACGCCTATGGAGAGTCCCTACAATTCAGAAAAACAAACACGCGTGTGTGTGTTTTATTACAACTGAATTAGGGCAGCAAAACGATTAACTGCAATTAATCGCTTTCAAAGTAAAAGTTTGTTTACATCTACGTGTGTGTACTGTGTATATTTATTATGCATTTATAAATACACACACACACACACACATGCATGAATAGATTAAAGAAAATGTTTAGATTTATATATAAAATATTTATACATAATATAAATTATATACAAGTAATATTAAATAATGTTTTTTAAATATACGTGTGGATATAGATATATATATATATATATATATATATATATATATACACACACACACACATAGTATATAAACAAACTTTTATTTTGAATGCGATTAATCGTTTTGCATCCCTAAACTGAACAGATATTAAATAAATGTTCAAATCAGTATCACATGCATTATTACCATCACATGTTTCAGCACGCAGAAGCAACGCCATTCAGAAACAGACAATCAACACTGATTCAATCAGATTAAATCAATCAACACTGATTACCTTCCCTGTTTGGAAAACTGTTTTGTACACAGATCATTAATCTGAATATATAAGCAATGCTCTGCTTGAAATTCAGGATCAGTTGAAGGCGCTTCTGAAAGTCATGTGACATCAGGTGTCTTTATATGAGCCCTGCGTTAGCTATAGACAACACACCTGCATATCCAATGTGTTAATAGTGACATGTCTGCTCTCTTAAAGAAACAAACATCTGCAGTTTATATGCAATACACATGATGACATAAACACAGGTGAAATCATGTGAGTGCATCATTAATAACGACAAAGAAATGAACAGAACACGTACTTCATGCGATCATTACACGGACTAAATCAACTCAAACGCCTTTACATCAGCTCAATTTGGGTCATAAACAAGAGTGTAGGGTTAGTAAATTAATGTTTTTATCTGCCCATGTAGCCATACGCTTCACATTGAGATTATTTAGATGAAAGCTCATAAACAGAACGCTTGGATAATAAACTTACCAAAGCCGACAATCTGCTGAGACAAACAAATGTTTTGAAAAGGAAACTCGGTATTTAAACGGCACATGCTTTCTAAATGTCGCCTGGGATTCGTAGTGCAGATGTCACGCTACACACGCAGAAGGAGCGCGAGGAAGCCTTCGAACAACTACATTACCCATAATTCCAGAGCGGGCGAAGCAATGCGCGCTGTTCTGGGAACAGACCCTTATGAACAAATGCGGATGTTAACTCGATTAATTAAACAGAAAACTAACGCTTTATCTCGAATCAAAATGTTTATGGTACGCATTCTTATCTTAGTGTATTTGAATTGTGATTATAGAGTTTATTTTAATGGAAGACATAGGTTCAGCAAACTTATAAGGCTCAGAATAATTTAAATAAGACAAAACGTTTTTTTGCTTTTTAAACCAAAACATAATTTCTAGGTTTGGAAAGAAAAAAAATCTATAAAATAATAACAACAACAATAATAATAAATAGTATAATCCCTTGGGTATTACTGTTCATTTTCTGGTTATACCAAGCTATAAAATATTTAATCAGGTATACATCAATATTTAATAAACACGTAAAATATTTGTATAATCCCTTTAAGAAAATCACAAATGTTGTGGAAAATGGGGACCTTGAAGCATTGCGAAGCAATTCCGAGGGCCAGTGTTTGTATTGCTAAGCATTGAAAATCCCCATTTTAAAAATCAGGGTAATAATTAATAATTTCCAATCAGCTAAAGATGTAATGAATCTGCCTGGAAGAGGACGTGTGTCTATATCGTCCTGATGCAGTTTAAGTGGCTAAAGACTCTCCAAGGACCACAGCTGGAGAATTACAAAAAAATAGTTTTGGGGTAGGAAACCCTCAAAAAATTAAATTTTATCACCCATTGTCAAACAGCACCTCGTCACTTTGTTTGGAAGGGTTTCAAGAAAAATCTAGAAAAGAAAACGCTCTCAACCAAAGAAACAAACTCCAGCATATTCAGTTGTCAGACACGACTGAAACTTCATGGGACTGGCTTCTATGGTCAGATGAAACTAACACAAATAGTTTTTAGCAGCAAACACTCAAGATGGGTTTAGTGCACACGGGTACAATGAAATACACTGCAGTATCTCTAATGTTGTGGGCCAATTTTCTGCCAGAGATCCTGGATATCTTGTTCAGATAGTTGGCACTGTGGATTCTATCGAATACCTTAATGCTAAAATCTAAATCAACACAAAATGGGTCACTGAGCACAAAACCAAGCTTCTGCTATGGCCGTGCCAGTCCTGAACCCTGTAGAACATGAGTGAACCGAAGAGAAGCAGCACCAGAATACACCTGGGCATTTGTGAAGGGTCTGGAGTGACTCTGGATGAAGGAATGTCTCTGATCTCTTCACATGTTCTCCAAACGTATCAGGCATTATATGTGAAGATTCAACGCTGTTATCTTGGCAAAAGGAGGATGCAAAAAGTATGATTAAAAGAGTTTGATTTATTGTGGCCAATGTGTATTAGAGGAAAAACTTATTTCAAAGAGGTTTCCTCCCCCTTTTAAATTCTTAAATGTAAAGCTAGATGTGTAACTTTTAAAAATAGATCAAGATATATAATTATATCCAGATCCAAATTGATATTTACCAAGGGTATGAATACTTTTGAGCACAAATGCATATGTAAACTCAAACTAGTAACCACAAACTTAAGTTATTGCTTTGTGCCAGTGTTTCCTTAAATGTAAGCTGCATCAATGACAAAGGATTGGACTTCAGTGAGCAATCAGTTCGATGAAATGAAGTCTGTGAGCGTCCGACACCTGCAGTGTCGACTGAGGATCTGTAAACAGGGCTTTAATACATAGCAGTCTTCAAATGAAAACATCTATTTATGCAAACATAATGAACCCTTGCCACTTCGAACCAGATGCTATGGTTAAAGGTTAAGGTGTGAGACATCTCATCTTATTTTGGTCACAGATTCCACATTTGTGATTAATGACCCAAACATTGATCGTCATTAAGGAGATACAGCAGTAGCCTCCTATTCAATGAAGGCATACATCACTTTGGGTTTACGTTACGAACACCATAGAATTGATAAAAGTTACAAATACCACAAACTTTTCAAAATAAGTGTAGTATACTCAAGTATTCTTTGGCCTCTTATTTACTGAAAACTGAAAGACTAATATATGACTCACATGACTCATTTCTTTTTGCCGTTCATGATAAAGACATGTGGCGTGGTTTCCCCCTCCACTCTTCAGCTGTTCCTCGTTCATTTCTACCCTACGAAATATTTTAGAGCTCGACATATTTAAGAAAGAAGGTTTAGAAATCAAAACTTAAACCACTAATTCTTGAGAAATCAAAAGTGACCTGGTACAAAACCAGTCATAAGGGTCAATTTTTCAGAAATTGAGATTTATGCATCATCTGATTAAATCATATTTCCATTGATGTATGGTTTGGACAATATTTGGCTGAGATACAACTATTAGAAAATCTGGAATCTGAGGATGCAAAAAAAATCTAAATATTGAGAAAATCATCTTTAAAGATGTTAAAATTAAGTTTTTAATGCATATTACAAATCAAAATTAAGTTTTGATATATTTATGGTAGGAAATGTACCAAATATCTTCATGGAACATGATCTTAATATCCTAATGTTTTTTGGCATAAAAGAAAAATGGATAATTTTGACATACAATGTATTTTTGGATATTGCTACAAATATACCCCAGCGACTTAAGACTGCTTTTGTGCTCCAGGGTCACAAATATCAACTTCTTTATTTTTAGACATTTTAACAAGTGAAGAACTGCTCTGTGGTACAGCAGTCCCAATAAATACTGAAATAAAATTTTAGCAAGAACCCATTTTTAAAACCAAGTCGTCTGGTAAACAATGGCTTTATTTACCTTCATCTGGCAACTTACATTAGCAAAACAAGCTTCTTTACTTGTATAGTTTGGCTTTAAGACAAAAATGTCAAGAAAACAACCTACAAACTGTCACATTTAACAACAGAACTGATAAGATACGGCACAACTGTAGGTGAAGGCTCACAAAACTCAATACGCTCTTAGCAAAGTGTTAATGTGATCACGCAAAACAAATCCACTTGTGCTCTTCAATCAAAACAAGTGATACAAAAATCTGATTATGAATTCAAACCAAACCGCTAAAAGGTATTACGTCTTGATTAATACTCTTTCCTTCAGATCAAACCTACAGTTCTCACAATGTGACTTTTTAAATGCAACAGCTTTACCATAATGCTATAATAATCAAATCAACATTTTAACAAACATGCTAGAGAAATGAATAACCTCACAAATAAAAATAAATGATATAATAGAACGTAAGATGTAAGAGTAGTTATTCCCATTCCTCATCATCTGCAGCAGCTGCTGGGCTCGAGGCGGATGCTTGAGGCGGCTCATTCGTCTTGAAGGACCCTCCCTTAAAACAAAAGACATTATTAAAGACATGCACCAAATTACTACACCGAGTTCAGGCAAGTCACATGAGCCGATGAGCCGCACCTTCCGAGTGTCTGTAGACGCAAACACTTTTCCACGCGGGTTGAATCCTGTTGTCCCGTGAGCACTGAAAGCGATTTCCTCCAGCCATTTGGGAACCTCCTGTTGGGCCTGTTAGATGAGGTTTATAAAGATATTGAGATGTGTGTACAGTGTGCAGTTGATTACCTGTGTTGGCTACCCAACACAGAATATGCAACATTTATCATTCAAATATTTCATTAGTTTTTAAGCACATAAAACATGGTAAACCAATGTTTTGGGATGAGAATCAAGAAAGCACATTTGAGCGTATTTGACGTGCTGCTTAAGCAATGATACATTTTATGTAGCCTAATTTAAATATGTTCATATAAAGCGACTTTATAAGCACAATACAGGCTTTCAAAATGGCTGAAAAAATTAATTCGAATTTTGTACTTGGATATTATCAATATTTAAATTTAAAAGGCATAATTTCCGTAAGGGGGGAAACAGCTTTTGCCACAAGAGGGCGCATCGAGCAAAATATTACTAATGCACATTTATCAGAGGTGGAAAGTAACGAATTACATTTACTCGCGTTACTGTAATTGAGTAGCTTTTTTGTGTACTTGTACTTTAAGTAATTTTTTAAATCTGTAATTTTACTTTTACTTAAGTATATTTTGTGTGAAGTATTGTACTTCGCTACATTTTAAAACACATTCGTTACTGAGTAAAAAAATCGCTCCGTGGAAACAACTGCAGCAAATAATGGGCAGAAGAAGAAACTGGCGCTAAAATCACAAGAAAGATGCAGACGGACAAGACAGGCGTTATGCTGCAGAACCTGCTGAAGACCAAACCCCGTCATATTCTGCTGAAGTTGAACTCGAAGGAAATGAAGTGAACCCCTGGCCATATTCATGCTCTATTATGCAGTGTAAGCTGTGTTTGCCTCGGGAGACCGAACTAGCAGCTTATAACATCTCGACATCGCCCTTCGCAAGCATGTAGCGGTAACGTAAGGTAAATACTTACATCGTTGCATTGGTGGTTAAAATGAAGCTTTAACGGTTTAGCAAAAGGTTTTTCACAAATGAGCCAAAAAGACAGTGGTGCAGGGTGTGCAATATCATCTGAGATAATATAGTAATTGTTGTTTTAACGATGTGCGATTTGACATTATCAGTATTTTGCCAAAAACCAACCAAATCACTCTAAACAGTGTGCTGTGAAATCTAGTAACGTTAGATTAGACTAGTCCGCGTGCATCTGGACTGCTTTCTTTCACTGCGTGATTCAGTCTGTTAAAATGCGTTTAGAATGATCACAAAATTGAAGATATAGAAGCAGAAAATGTATATATGTATATAATTTTATATTATCAACATCACATGAAGAATGCCGTTTTTCTCAAAAAAATCACCATGATTACATAGGCCTGTAGTTTTGCTTTTTACAACAGTTCAAAAAACAAGTTAATTAAGAGACTTACGTTTTAAACACCATATTGCCTGTTTTTGCTCTATTTCGACAACAAAAATAATACCATACACAGTTTTGCGTCTCTGACTCTGAGCAATGACGTGTTTCATTCCTTGAATTAACCGTTTAAATGATTCTGTTCAATCGCAATGACTCACTTATGAGTGACTTGCTGACACCTACTGGTGGTTCTAATTTAACATTTAAAGTATATTTTTATTTTTGTATTTCAAATGACTATTTAACATTTGTGACCCTGGCATGGAGCACAAAACCAGTCTTAAGTCGCTGGAGTATATTTGTAGCAATAGCCAACAAGATCAAAATTATAAATTTTTCTTTTATGCCAAAAATCATTAGCATATTAAGTAAAGATCATGTTCCATTCATATATTTTGTAAATTTCCTACTGTAAATATATCAAAACTAAGAGCTTAATTTGATCAACTTTAAAGGAGATTTTCTCAATATTTGGATTGTTTGCTCCCTCAGATTCCAGATTTTAAAATATTGTATTTTAATTTTAATTTCGCGCAGCACAATAATGAACAAACTCTGCATACTCTAGAAAACAATGGGTTAAAAACAACCCAATTTTGGCTGGTAAAAGAGTACATTTGGGGTTAATTTTACCCAGTAAATGTGATTGTTTATTTAACCCATCATTAATGGATGATTTAACTCAGCTAATGGCTTTATTCGTTTCTATTATAATATTCGCTTTTTTTTCCTTTATGCATGAAATAATATTTACAGATTAACTTAAATCCTCTAAACTTCTGTAAAATACTCCAGACGTGATAACTTCCTTTATTTCTCATTTGCTTGTTTTTATAAGCTATAGGCCTACACATTGCCTATTTAATCTCGTTTAACAAACATTAGAAGTAAAGATTAAACATTAAACCGTTGAAATTCACGAGTAAATGGACCACTCTGTAACTGTGTTTCCACCGTAACGGCGCTAGCTCTCGCGCCGAGCTGGAGTCGTGTTCGGCGGGGACTGATCACGGATCAGACCGCCGCCCTGCGCTTCACTCAAGGTCGAAATTAACTGCGATTGCCTTCATTACCTGCTCAACAACAAACAGTCAACAGCTCTGAGGACATGTTTTAACATCCAAAGTATTTGTGTTCTGTATCTTTATAAATATAATAGTTTATTTTATGCAAAGCATCAGACTCTTTATCAAGCAATAAGACAGACGCGAGAGACGTTCGTTTAGTGATTCACACCGCGAATGTTGCTCTGCATAGATTTAAACAATATACTGACAGAAACAATTGTATAAATAAAAATGTACACAAACTACCCAAACACTGAACAAATAACCCCAAAAGGCTGAACCCAGCATCTAGGTGAATTAAGTTTTTCTCTGCTTGCAGAAGTGCTGCAGGTGTGTGATGTAATATGATATGATCAGGTGAATCCTCGTTCTGTTGTTTGCTGCTTTTTGCGCATGTGAAATGAATCCCCGAAAAACAGATGCTAGTATTTGTAACGGGTCACAGACACTTATTCTTTTTAATTTAATTCAGTTCTAATTTAAAATATTTGTTGGTTAACGGTTAGGAAAAATAACCGAAATGAACATCAATTTAAATGTATAACATTTAAAATCTTAATTTAAAAACGTGTCTTGTTTTGAAGCCACTTGGAACATTTTCGTAAAAAATAAATAACTGAAAAAGTATACGCTTCCATTAAAACAACGCTCATATTCAAAACACGCACACAAGATGAAAAGCAGATATAGAATTTCACAAAATACTTATCAGGCCCATGAAAGCACACACAAGATGAAATGCACTTGACAAATAATTATTTCGTGGCGTAAATAAAATAAACACTTTCTAAAATTAAAAATAGACCAAAACTGCGGGAAATGCGGTCCATTAAAACGTGTCAATCTTCACAGGATTTTAGAATTTGCTTTTAGAAACATTAGCTTAGACAAACATTGCTTAGCCTATTCCACAGATTCTGGAATTAACAAATTACCAAAGGGGCATTTTGGGCTGAGCAAGCTGCGCTGAGCATATGAGCGAGCGGAGCGGATCTTCAGAAAGACTCCGCTCTGAAGGAAATATGATCGCTACTCCCGCTCCGCGTGCTCTGCATGCAACATGCATTTTTTTGGCCACCAAGTCCTTATCCTGTTCTGAACTCATCTTCCCTGTTTCTTTAGCATACTATCTGTCTGTATGCCCGGTCTGTTCTGTTCTGCTGCATTCTGATTGGTGTGGATAGCATACTGCGGGAGGTTGGGGCGGGGCGCAAAAAAAAAAAAAAAAAAAAAAAGAGCTATAAAGCGATTTAGAAATCGTGCAATCTCAAATTGCGATTTTATTTCGATTTCGATTAATCGCACAGCCCTATTCTAAATAACTGATTCCTTTAATTAAAAACACCTAGTTTGAGATTTATAGGCCTATCCCAGGTGCGTCAAACTCAGTTACTGGAGGGGCACAGCCCTAAAGAGTTTAGTTCCAACCCTGCTCCAACACACACACCATGTAGTTTTCAAATAAGCCTAAATGATTAGTTTAGCTGTATCAGATGTGTTTAATTAGGGTAATATCTACACTGTGTAGGGCTGTGGCCCTCCAGGTACTGAGTTTGACATCTTTAGTCTATCCCACTTTTCCCTCCCATTGTTAAAATGTAACTAAGTAATTTTTACTCTGAGTAAATTTTAAATGAGCTACTTTTTACTTTTACTTGAGTATATTTTTAGACTGGTACTTTTACTTGTACTTAAGTAAATTTTCAGTAATGTAATGGTACTTTTACTTGAGTAGAATATTTTTGTACTCTTTCCACCTCTGACATTTATACAAAGCAATAAAATAAGAGCTTTGAATAAAGTGCATAATGTTTAAACTAATGTTTATAAACCATATATAATTAAGTTCCATAAAAAAGAAAAAACTGCATCATTTGTATGCAGTTTAATACAAAGGACAACTTTTTCATTTAAAAACATGATGCAGTGGGATGCAGAAAAAGTTGAACTTTTGCTCTCTTGTGCGAGACGCGAATGCAACGGGAATAAAGGTCTCTAGAAAATGCAATAAATATGCGTTCTGTAAACGATTAGGTTCAGTTTTTACGTAAATATCATCTCCACATGGATGTTGTCTGCAGAACGTCTTTATGATCACTTCAAACGGGAGACGTTTCAGACGCGTGCCCTAACATCGCCTCCGCACCAGGCGCGAGTCAAACGAGTGCGGAAAAGATACTGTGCTCGTAGCACGCTCTTCAAATACACACACAAAGCTGCCGGCGCGCGTTGTAGCCTGTAGCATTTCATATCAAACAGCCAAAGAAACTACGTGCATGCAATATAGTTATGCTGTCAGTTAAGGCATGAAGTTACCAAAAAGCCAATTAAATCTGCCTTAAAACTGTGCATGCATGCAATATGTTGTATATGTTTCTCATTTAAGAATAGTCTCTGAAATGGTTTTAAAAACTGTCCTGAGGCACCACAGCACTGTCTCCATCTAATAAACCCGATTCAACTCGTCCGCTCATTAGTGGAGACTTTAAAGGGATCCCCGGGTATTAAGACATGTATAGCTTAATATAACGTAAATGATGTCTATTATTTAAATATGTAGTAGAAAACCCATGAAAGACGCATGTTATTTAAAAAAAATCAACATCGTATTTAGACTATGGAGGGTGCCATTATTTATGTGCACAGTGCATTCTGCGTCGATGACGTCTAATGGTTGCACTCAGTGAGCTACTGGCACTTATTTCTATAGAATACACAACTCAGAAAATAAAATACTGACACGATACCACATTGTGTGGCTTTTGGTTGTAATTTTCAGTCGAAGGCAACAAGAGAAGCAATGTAAGACTTTCCTAGCGATAATAAGAGAAAAGAATGGAAAGATGCCCGAGGAAGAATAAAACTTCCTAAGGACCCTCTTCTTTCTCTCTCCACTTTAGCCCTGATGCCTTCGAGTCTTTTAGTAGACCACAGCTCCTGACAGAGCTTACAAACGACTGAGACGAGAAACGTTAGGATGAAAACACTAGGAGTTTCTCAGCGCGGATCTTACTCTATATCAGAGGCGTTTAGACTCCTTGTGGGTAAATCAAATCCATGGTACAGCATTTGGTTTAAACCTATACTTATATCCATCACCACCTGTACGCTCTTTCAGTCGCTGTGGTCATCATAGGGTTTTATTTTCCCAGTTGTCTATTCAGAGTTGTGTTGTGGTAAAAATAGCAAGAGGTAGCGCTTTAGCTCACTGAGAGCAACCATTAATTGTCATCAGAATAATGTTGCCCCCATAGTCCAAAATATGTATAAATCTATGTGATTTTTTTGAAATAACAGAAACATTAATGGGGTATCTACTATATATTTCAGCAAGATACAATTACATTATATTAAGCCACACAAGTCTTCATACCCAGGGATCCCTTTAAGACCTGAAGTGGTTCAGAAAAGGTGAAGAGAGTTGAGAAAATAAGATGAGTATCAGATCCGTGTCATGTTCAGTAGCAGCAGCTTTTAAAGCAATAGCAGGGAAATAAGCTAATAACCAGCTGCTGTGATGTCTATTCATCAAGAATAAACGAAAGAGGAAATCAATAACTTTTATAGTTTTAAGGGGTTCATCTATATTTAATTTAGAATTTAGTGTTTGGTAACTATTCACTTTCTGTATATTTCTGATGAAGGGCTAAATGTGTCATTTATTATAATGGATTCATGTGAAGATCGTTTTAAGTTCATTTAAATTAGAAGTTAAGTGTAATAAATGTTAAAATTGATAGCTTTTAATTATACTGTAATGCCGAATAGCTACAGTCAATGGTTGAATATTAAGGGGCGAAAAATTATTTTATAGAGATGTTGAAATCATAAAATCATAAAAAAGATGCCATTAAAGAAATATAAAAAAAATACTGTATTTGTTGTTTGTACATTTGAAGATTGAATGTCAAATTATTGCAATATAAAAGTATTTAAAAAGGTTAATGTTAGGTGGGATTAATCAAGATTAATTTTAGAAAAATTTGAGATTAATTAGTTAACTTTTAAATCGATTGAAAGCACTAATTAAAATGCAACCGATACGGCTGCTTGATGCACACGACATTAGATTTTAAATTCAATGAACATTCTAAAAAAATAATTGACAGCCCTAAAGCACAATATGAACATTCACAACTAAAGACAGATTGGACTCCTGGTGCAAACACTGCTTAAGTATCTTGGATGCAATATGAAAAGTACAAACCCCTGACAGAACTTTGACCAGAGAGCGAGCTAATGGAGTGTCAGACTCTGGGTTAAAGAAAGACACGGCCCGACCAATGTTCCCACAGCGTCCGGTTCTTCCGATGCGATGGACGTATTCGTCGATGCTGCTGGGTAGGTCAAAATTCACAACATGCTGGACCTGCTCAATGTCCAGGCCTCTGGCAGCGACAGACGTGGCCACCAGCACCGGACACTGGCCTGCACGAAAATCACTGAGAGCCTTCTCTCGCTCTCGCTGCTCCCGATCACTATTCGGAAAGGAAATGATACTCAATTAAAAGCTTTGGTCAGAGAGGATCTGTAATAACATGCATCTATAACTGCCTTGTTTTCTTCAACAAATTATATCAGCATAAACACGTTATTGAAGAGAAAATAAATTGGAGAATAAAAAAAATACCCATGGATGCTTGTAGTAGAGAGCTTCTCCTGACAGAGAAATGTTGCTATGAAATCAGCACTTCTTTTGGTTTCAACAAAGACCATCGTGCGTTCATTCCCTGTAATTGCAATCAAAGTGCCATGAAATTGATCAGTTTGCAACACATTTACATATTATGTGTATAAAACAGATGCGAAACTGGATTAACAAAAATAAAATGAATAAACATGTTTCACATAATTGGTTATTGGAGACAATCGGTACCTAACTATTGGAAAATCAGTACCAAACTGGATACAATAGTAGGCTACAGTAGCAGCCTAAACCAGTTAAATTAATTTATACTGTTAAAACCGATTCTCAACCCTACAAAAATACACATTGAAGTGGGAAAAAATCTTACTGCTACATTTGATCAACTATTACAAGTGAGTGTACTTTCTTAAAAGGCTCATGAAACTGAGAAATCTAAATTCTCTTGATCTTTGAAATAAGCGGTCGCTGAAGTATTTACTGCACTGTAAGTTTCAGAACTTAAAACTTGCCTGTTAGTCTAAAATCAGCTTATACTAAAGTCAGTCTGTCAAAACAACAGCTTGTGGAGTCTTCTACTCTATGATGTAATAGTGTGGATAAATACCGCCTCCGCAGAGGAAGATCAACACCTGCTTCTACGTCGCTGCCCGTTTGGCCCCGCCCACCGATTCTACATCTCTGCCCGTTTGGCCCCGCCCACCGATTCTACATCTCTGCCCGTTTGGCCCCGCCCACCGATTCTACATCTCTGCCCGTTTGGCCCCGCCCACCGATTCTACATCTCAGCCCGTTTGGCCCCGCCCACCGATTCTACATCGCTGCCCGTTTAGACCCGCCAACCAATTCTACATCACTGCCCGTTTGGTCCCGCCCACCGATTCTACATCACTGCCTGTTCATGCACGTAGTGTAAATAACGAGAGGCAACTGCAGGTCTATGCAGAAATCAAACGATAAAGATGCTATGAAGACAAGGAGATGCTGTGGAGTGCCAAATTGTGGAAAAACAGTCTTTGCATTGCCTTCCTTCTGATCCCAACGTTAGGAAAGAGTAGATGAAGCTTAATTTTAATGAACTTCCAGGCCTCATCAGTAAATACTCGGTCCTTTGTTCACTTCATTTTACAGCGGATTAGTTTACAAAAGCACAATTTGATGAGAGATTTTCAAAAAGACAAACTAAAAGACGATGCGGTGTCGACTATATTGGATCTGACAGTAATGTCACAACACACAAGAGTGAGCCACTGTTTTATTACATCACTATTGCTTTGTCTGTTAAACAGATCGTTTGATAGGAGTATTTATGCGTTATAAACCTAAAATCACAGCCGTGTCCATCTGTCAAGGACATAGGCTATCAAACATACACAATTATTAGCCAATCACAGCAGTGTGTGTTAATTTCTGAGTCTACAATCCTCCATGCCTCTTCAAACAGAGCAGAAACAGGACAGAAAATACACAATAACTTCTAAATTATGGGTTTTGATGTAAAAATCTTGATAAAGTCCACCTCCGAGAACAACAAACAATTAGACAAATACAAAAAAGCAGTTCACGACCCCTTTAAAGATTTTGTAAACTAATTAACTTGAATATCCGTCAGTTACTTGCAAAGATATCAAACGGCTTTCGACTTTTAAAAGTAACATGTTTATGCTTCAATAATTAAATTGCATATGGACTGTCAATAAGCCCTCAATGTAAAATAATCAAAGGTGAATGCATGTGAATGTACCTGTAGTTCTGAGCACTTCAAGCAGCTGGTCTCTCTTGGAGTACTGGTCCACCTGAACGATAGTTTGCTCCACATCACTGCATGCTCCACCAACCACACCAACAGCAAGGAAAATGTAGTCCACTTTCAAAAAATCTGCAGCCATCCTATTATACAACACATGATGCATCGATCATTCCTACTGAAGCATCACTCACTAAATAACAGATGTGCAAATCATTTTCAAAATCATCTAGTTGTGTGGATGACAATTTGATCCTTTTAAAGCCCCGTGTAATTAATCTGATTTTAGATTTGACCCCAGTCAGACAAGTTTTTAAGGGGGTGTTTACATTAGACTCACACTTGTAGCTAGTTGGAGTGCAACGAAAACAGAAGCACGCCATCTCCAAGCCATTTTTATTGAGATCTAAGAACTGGTTTGCACGTATCAATTCTGTTTTTCGTTCTAATTGAAACTTTGTAATTTGTTACACTAGTTGCAAAAAGCAGCTTGAGCATTTAACATTAGCTACGTTATACATGGACACTTTTTGCTTCCACCGGAAATAATTAATTCAGATCGACGAATCCGAACGTAGTGTTTACATGAACGGTAAATAAACTGATCAGGTTGATGAGAGCATTTGTCACAAGCCTCTGATCGGATTTAATCTTTTGACATGCGCACACTGCATGAATATACAGAGTATCCCGCTGTTGTCGCATATTGTTTTAAAAAGCACACTTGATATTTATCTACTTTAGGTCCTAATGTTACGGCCTAAGCCTTGTGGGATCAGTATTTATTGTTGTCTGTCTTTTCCATGTTATACTGATTTAGTTTGTTCTCTTTTCGAGGTGGAGCTCCGCCCCTACACACCTGCGGCCTGTTTAGTAGGGATGCTCTGGGCTGCATATAAGGTGGAGGTCGCGGTGGTATTGGTGGCTCTCCTTGTTCCAGCGCGTGTCCGCCAGTCACTTCTACGCTCTTTGATGAGCACGACTCACACCTGATGAAGAGCGTGTTCAGCGTGTCCTCTCATCAAGTCAGCCGCTGATAAGCGATATCTACTCTATTTATTTTTGTGCTGTCATTGATGTTCTGTTGATCTGTGTGTTATATGTTTATTCTATATTGATTTACTTTAGTTGATTCAATTCTCTATTATTTATGTTGATGATAATGCGAAGCAAGAGCTGTTTGACCATTAATAAATGGTCATTAATTAAACTTCTGTCTTGCGCGTCATTCTTATGTTGCTTAACCCTCTCTGAACGAGCATTTTTGAAGTGGGGTTCGTAACACTAATTATGTGATGACCAGCACATTAACTATTGTGTACTTTAGAAAGCAGTAAAAGCCAAACGTGCCCAAAACCAGTCGTATGTGCATGAGAGACTTAAACAAGGACTGGTCCACTTCAGACGCTGAGTGAAAGCATAATTTTAGAATGACCAAAACTCTTTATTGCCCGGGAAGAACACCTCGTTGTACCCATCATAATGATGTTTTTACGTTACTGCACATGCGCAGTTCTTTCCAGTTTCGGTTTTCAATCAGATCAAGTGTTTACATGTCCTCTCGTTTGGATTACAAAAGGAATAAACCACTCCTTACAATCCGATCGAAATTAATCCAATATGGCAAATTCAATCTTATTGACACGTTTACATTACTTTTTTATTCCTATTGTGCTTCTAGTCCTATTACTATCGGATTATTAGGGTCCATGTAAACTTGGGCTGCACAATATATTGCATGCGATAGTTATGCGCATCTCATCAGTAAAGACGGTTCTGTAATTAGCCGTAAATTTCCATCACCTTTTGGATGGAGCGGCATGTAATACACAGAGCCGTAGCTCACTGACAAGCTACGCAATATCACGCTCACTATCGCATGCGATTCATCAGCAATTCTGAGCACAAATTGCGTAGCTTGTCAGTGAACAACGGCTTTGTGTATTAAATACCGCTCCATTTGAAAACAGCTGATAGAGATTTACGGCTAATCACAGAATTGTCTTTACTGACGAGATGTGCATAACTATCGCATGCAAAATATCATGCAGCCCTTATGTAAATGCAGCTATTGACAAAAAGGTTTGGAACAATCGGTTTCTGAAAGAATACGTTGCACCGACAGACGCAGACCTAAGTACAGCACTTCTCACTTTTTCACTTTCACACATTCCAAGAGCACAGACTCAACATGCTCAATCTAGCCAAATGTCAACACACACAGACAAGGGTAACACCAATCAGACAAAACCTGATGAATGCGTCTGTTGATGTTTGTCGGTGCAACGTGAATTGGCCTTTAAAGTGTGTCAGAGTCGGACCTTTGAATATCTTCAGGGTAGGTGGCACTGAACATGAGGGTTTGCCGATCTTCTTTTGAAGGCATCCCTGGAGATCCCACCAGCCTACGCATATCCGGCTCGAAGCCCATGTCCAGCATTCTGTCTGCTTCATCCAGAACCAAATACCGCAGCTTACTCAGGCCAACCTGACAGAGAAAAGTAAAACCAGCCAGATTATATATTCTATCATTTATGAAATACTTTAGCTCATTAGGGGAAACATTACCTTTCCACGACCAATGATGTCAAGCAATCGTCCTGGAGTCCCACACAAAACATTGCAGCCCTTTAACACCTCTCGAATGGTGTATCCAGTATTTATACCACCATAAACCACCACAGGACGCACACAGGTCCTACACAAGATACATTGTATATTTTAATTGCCAGTTTTTAACCTGGAAGCCACAATTGATATAGAATAAATAAGGGACCTCATATGAGTCCATAGTGTGGACTATAATAAGGAGTTGTGAATTGGAATAATGTATCGTATCAAGAGCTATATAAATGAAGGTGACTCATAAAATCTGTATCAATACCCAGCCCTACTGTGCATAACGTACGGTAGTAAATTCAAAAGGCAATTGCAGATTTAGTTAGCATTTAACATGGGATTCATATCTCTATGGCCAGAAGCATTTAGGCAAAGGCTATGAGATGGTTTAGTGCAGGGGTCGACAACCTTTTCGGCATGACGTGCCTTTTTTTCTGTTAACTACTGTGCCAATACCCTTCATCGCAGTCATTTTGACATTGACGAGCGCTTGCTGAGGCTTTGTTCTGAAGCACCTATGGGCAGTGATCACGCGCACATCCGTAGACTAGCACAAGTTAACTAACACTTTAATAGTATTTATAGCTCCTAACAGGCTGTGTGACTAAGTTATTACATCAAAACGTACGTCAGCATGCGGTTTTCCCAGCGATTATCCCTTTGTATGCCACTGTTGGCACGCAAGCCGTAGGTTGCCGACCCTTGGTTTAGTGCAACACACGAGAAAAACTTGTCTTTCAAAAGTTCTTGTATGTCAAAAGTTGTTCCTGTCTGGTTGTCTTTTGTTGCATAAAGAAAAACTGCTTAAATATTTGTTTTTATATATCCACCGCATAAAATCTGAATTCCAAACAAAATTCAATTAAAATGACTTTGTCAGTGTTTCAGCCAGGAAAAAATACTACAATTAAAACAATACATAAATGTATTAAACTAAAATGCGTACCCATATGCAAACTTCCTGGCCTCCAGATAGATCTGATTGATGAGCTCTCTGGTGGGGGCCACGATTATGGCCTCGGGCTCCTGCACCTCACTGAACTTGCTGGCTGCCACTCCATCAGCCATCAGCCGCTGTAGGATGGGCAGCAGGAAGGCCGCCTGTGTGATGGCACAGAGCAAGTATACAAGAAATTACCATCACTGATAAACCGCAACAGAATCACAAATTGGCATTTAATAAGACCAGCATGTCAGAGGGTTGTTCTTGCCGTTTTTCCTGATCCGGTCTGGGCACAAGCCATTAGATCTCGTCCAGCAGAAATAATGGGAATTCCATGTTTCTGGACAGGAGTAGGCTTCACGTATCCAGACTTTGTTACATTCTTTCTCAGTGATTCACAAAGTCCTGCTTCATCAAAAGTCTGCAAGAGAGCGCAGAAATAATTTAGATGTGTTCCAGATTATGACACTTTAAACTGGGAAGCAGTTCATTTAAAGCTTGTAACAACTAGTTCCTTATATCTGAAAAAGTGTACCTGGTTAATGCACCACCTGGTTGTCATTTATGATCAATATTGTTCATAAGAGCTTAAGAACATTGGAATTTTTTTTGGAAATTATTTGGAAATCGTTTTTACATAAATCATTTTTTGCTGATGCAAGTATGTTAGAAGAGATGCATCGCGATACAAATGCCAACATGTAACAATGCACTCTTTTTTTGATGTAACGCATAATTAACTTTTATCCCATCTACTGATGCGAATCTGTGAATATTACCATCCCTCTCCACCTTTCTTCCCGTAAAAAACGTGACCTCACACTCCATAACAAGCATAATACAAAGTTGTGAATACATTTCTTCAATAAGACTGTAAAACAAAGTCTGTGAAATGTTTAACATACTATGATACACTCTTCAATCACCCTCGTTCTTTGTAATATCCTTATTTGTTCAAATTGAATGTGAGCTATGCATTTTTATTTTTTCTCTTATTTGTTTATATTTTATATTGTTATCATTTGAATGTTACCTTTCTAAAACTAAATAAACTAAAAAAAACAAAGTTTTGTAAACAAGTGTAATTTAATCAATCTTCTAAAATGTCATCAAATGAAAATCAAGTTACAAAAAAACATTGCATTTTCATTTTATCAGATGATGTTGCAAAACAAAACTGTATACATTAATGATAATGTATGGTATTCCTAAAAAACTATTATTATTAATTTGAATATTTCATTTTAGTTTACAGTAGTAATATATTCAAGTTAAACCAGACTTTTATTTGGACGGCTTGTGAAGGTCTTTCAGTTTTAATTTCAGCGTGTTTTTGATGGTAATTTTCTCAAATGAAACTGACTAAAGCTAGTGAATTGATTCTCAGAGCAGCTCTGGAGTAAGTTCATGTGTTCTTCATCCTCATATATTGAGACAAACGCTGAAAACACCGCGAGTCACGCGTTTGAGTACCAGACGAAACCACTCCACGCATTCACACAGAGACACAGACTTATTAGCGACGTGCACTGACTGGCTGCTTTAACATTTCTGTTGTGTGATAGGATGGAATATTCCATATTGAGTAAAAATGTCCAGAGCTTATTATCTTTATTAACTAATTTTATCGTAATCTCGATATGATATAATTTATTACCCGGCGCTAGTTTAGGCTATTTATAGAACGTGCTTGGCGGGCGACTCAGAGACTCAATGCGGGCGACCAGGTGCTCGCGGGGACCACGTTGGTTACCCCTGCTCTACAGGGCATTTGAACTGACATTTGAAATTTAAATTCAACCCTAATTAAACACCTGATCCAGCTAATCAAGTCCTTTAGGTTGAATCCCAATTCTCTGTCTTACCCCTTCCCCTTAGTTTTGCGCGTTCACGTAAGTGTAAGGGCTGTCTCAATTCTGGTTTTGATCGAGGGGTAGGGCTAAGGGGAAGGGGTAGATTCCCCTTAAAACCAAGAATTTTCGCGAGCTTACTTGAAACCAAGGGGTACCCAGAATACACTACGGCCAGATCATCCAGAGAGTATTTGCGTCTTAAATTTATTTAAAATTACGACAGTCTTGTTTTGTGCTCTACACAGTCCTGTAACTTACATATATATTTGCAACCATGCTCTTAATTGAAACGTTTTTAAAAATCGCCATTTTTCCACGCTAACGTTACATTGCTGATTTGCACAACAGTCCCGCGTTTCTCTGAATAGAGAAAACATCACTAAAACCCGCGCAATCGACACACACTTTTAGACGGCATGTTTGTGATCAACACTTGTCTCCTTTGGTGACGTAGCAGCCAGCCAGCGATGATGTATGATGACGTAACCGTAACCAAGTGGTGTCTCATTTCATAGGGGTATGTTTTCACCCCTAGCGCTTACCACTTGGTTTCGAAGGACAAGGGCTAGGGGTAAGACGAAGGGGTAAGAGAGAAATGGGATTCACCCTTAGGCTCAACTGAAAACTGCATGGTTTGTTTTGGAGCAGGGTTGGAACTAAACTCTGCAGGGCTGCGGTCCTCCAGGAACTGAGTTTGACACCCCTGATTTAGACTATAAATCTTTGCTAATTCACAAATGACCTCAAACACCATACACGGCATTTCCTTTAGATTGGCAGGTTTGAGCGTTTATTCTGCATTCAGCTAATTTATTTTGAGATGAGCAATGGACCTTGTTGGGAAACCCAATACTATATCGCCGATCTGGAGCCATCTCCATTCATGTCACCCAGCCGCGTTTGTACAAGTGTCTTCAAGTTCACGAGATCGAAGATGCTCGGCTGGTCAGGTGTCTATTGGTGAGGCTTTCTCCAAACTGGTCAAATACGAACGAGACAGCGGTGAATGGAAGATGTTAACAAATGTGGCAACATACGCCGCGATTCCTATTCCACAGCGAGCGCGTGCAGCAGACGAGGAGTTAACGTGCACGCTTACTCGGTGGAGGAATGAGATATATATATATATGCTATTACAGTAGGCTATAATCGATTATGGTCTATTACTGCATCTATGCAGAATTGCCCACGTCTGCATCACAGAAAGCATTAATTTCAACAACCCTATGGGAAACACTGAACTGATGCAGTGAGTCACAAAAATGGCAACATGATCGATTTAGTACAAACTAATTGCACTTATACTACAACTTCTAATAGCCAAGGTTAAAATGGCTTATTAAAATAATATATATGCACTAATAACTTACCATAATAGCCTTTGGAGGATTGCTGCCACTCACATCCACAAGGATATCATCATATTTGTCAAAATTAATGCCCGTGGCATAATGGGAAAATATGGAACTCTCCTCTTCTGGAGGGGGAGGCGGCACATAGACAACCTTGGGTCCTACAAGAAAGAGAAACACAAGGTTAGGTTATTCTGGATATAAAACAAGCCAATTATAACTCTTGAACTGGCCAAAGCAGGGGTCACCAAGTTCAGTGCTGGAGGGCCGGTGTCTTGCAGCGTTTAGCCACAACCCTAATCAAACACACCTGAAGCAGGTAATCAAGGTCTTACCATGTATACTAGAAAATTCCAGGCAGGGGTGTTGAGGTAAGTTGGAGCTAATCTCTGCAGCCCTCCAGGATCAAGTTTAATGACCCCTGGGCAAAAGCAATGACTTGCATCGAAGGAAAATATGACCCACCTGCATTTTCACCTGATTCTTGATCTGGCTTGTCTGCTGTTGGGGCTGGACAATCAGGGAGGAAAAAAACAAGAAAACTAAGCAAATTAACAAAGCATAAGTTTGTTACTAGTTACTGTAAATGCAGTAAATTACCCTTGGAAAACATTTCCTCATTCCGGCCTCTGAAACCTACACAATCATCGAAGAGAACTCAATTGAACCCATAAGATGAATTACTCATGAACTACTTAAAAACATGAATATTAAAATGTCACCTCCTCTTCCAAAGCCTTTTTTTCCTGTCTCTTCATCACCTCCACCTTAAAATCAGGACATATATTAAAATGAAATTACATGATTCAGTTATGATTGGTCTCAGCTGTGGTCAAAAATGTATATAACCTAAACTGTATAATTCACCATTGCCCAAGGCAACTAACTTTCTACATAGCTGTGCTAGATTGACGCTGTGTCTTCCAGTCAGCATCACATGATAACTACAACTAACCATCACGGAAACCACCACGGAAGCCCCCGCGACCTCTTCCTCCACCTCCTTTCCAACCTGAACAAACAGATGGGCTCCATGACACATCACGAGTCATTCATAAATGACTATTAATCGAAAGAAAAAGACATTACCCTCATCTGTACCATTTTCGTCATTTTCTGGAAGATAAACAAGAACAATTCATGTAAAAAAAAAATTACAAATTTTACACAGATGAAAACTAAGTCATCACCTCTTCCAAAGCTTTGTCTCCCAGTCTCTTCATTACCGCCTTAAAAACAGGCAATGAATATTAAAATGAAACGAGCCACAACAAAACTTTACTATGATTGGTTAAAGGCAATGTTGTGTGGTTAAGTGTGTATAATGAGCACTAAACTACATGTGTCACCATTGCCTCAGGCACCCAACTTCATACATAGCAGAAAGATATGACAAGAAACATGCATGGCTATTTTCTCACATAAATTACAGTTCAATTTAATTTAATCCAGAAACCAACCATCATGGAAACCACCACGAAAACCACCGCGAGAACCACCTCGGAAACCACCACGCGACCTCTCCCTTGGCCTTCACTATCTTTCCAACCTGCAACAAAGAGACAGGGTCCATGAAACAATGGAGCGTAAGGGTCATACAAACATGTTTAGTTTAAAAATAATAAACTGTACCCTCATCGTTGCCGTTTTCATCAGTTTCTGAAAAATAAGCAAGAACACCACGTACAAATTCTTATTAAATGCATTCATGCAAGACTGCACAATAACAGTAATTATTTTGCTCAATTTGTGTAACAATAATTGTAAGGAATTTCAGTAAGCTACACTGCTTTTTAAATACACCTGATGTTCATTTTGTGCTATAACTAATAATAGAGTCGCCACCCTGGGTCACATTATCATAAATGTGATGGTCACTTCAAGGAGGTAATTTAACATGTGTCCTTCTCTAACAGCCTTGTAAGAAAGGGAATTTATCCGAAAAACCCTTAGTGTGGCGACCCATCCCACAGTGCCCCTCAAGGCCATTCGGAGAGATTTAGTCTCACACTCGTGTCTCTTACAGTAAAATGACTTCACCCAGAAAAATTTGGAAGATGCATCAAAACATTGCAGTGAAAAAAGCTTTCAAATTACATCAGCATCATTTTGGAGGCAGCTTGTGTTCTTTTTTTGAGAATAACAGAAATTGACTGATAGACTTAAAACCAGACTTCTGTTGAGGAGAATGAAAGATGAATGTAATATCACCTGATTTAAAGGTATTTCTGAAGCCTCCTCTTCCACCGCGTGATCCTCCCCTGCCTCCTAAAGACATATCATATAAACAATACTGGTCTAACATAATGTACATACGCTTACAGCAGTTGCACACAAACAACTTTAGAATCAGATTTACAAAGTTTAAATCTGTAGTTCTTTGTGGTTTACGCAACCCTCTGAAAAGACCATTTAAAAATATGTAGTTCCTAATCAGGGCTGCTGTACAGTCAATGGTTCTCATTCATTAATAATTGGTTAGATTCATATTTATACACATCCATCCAAATTTCTCAGAAAACTTGTGTAACTAACATCGTTTTAACGTTAGTCAGGGCTCTAGACTAACTTTTTGCACTGGGTGCGCCTAACTTTTTTTCTTAGGTGCACCAGCACAAAAGTTAGGTGCACCCACATTTTCATAAAGGCAATATTGACTAGTAAACAATTAACTAACAATCTGGTCAACATAAAGTTCTTTATTTGAAGCACAATTCTACAAGAAAGGTAACTTACAGAAAAAGTGATGGTGCTTAAAGTGCTTCACTGAGCTAATATTTAAACTTAAAAACATCTCAAGATAAATAAAATCTAAATTAAGTGTTTGAAGGGTGTCAAACTGAACATCTCATGGCTCAATGTCTTATGGACTATCCTCCATTGCAGTCACATGCCCCTCGAATGGCCAACTCCTATAGTTTGTCCGTCTTGATCTTTGGCCTCGGCTAAACCAGCTGACCACACTCTCTCTAGCATCAACATCTTCCAGACTTGCCCCCTCTACACTGATTCATATCAGATCTTCCACTGTGTGTGAATGAAGATGCTCTAGTGCAGTGCTTCTCAAACCCTCCCCTTAAACCTATTAAAAAAAATATCCACAGACAACATTCTTCTAATATTGTTATGACTTTTCTAACTTCGAGAAACATTGTAGGGCTCCAGACTAGCATTTAAGGACACCAGCACCAGTGCCTTTAAGCTCTATAAGGTGGCACCAGCACCTGACAGTAAAGCACTCACCCTAATCACACATGTACATCTCGGAGATGTCTGCATTTACATATTCAAGAGGTATTTTTAAGTGTGTTTGCTCATCTGCAATACATCTCTAATATGTTTCCAGTAGATGTAAATATCAAATAGAGATTTATTAAATGCATGTAAAACTGCTTCCGAGCTATCAGATTACACAGCAGATGTTTCCCAGATCTTTTAGCAGACGCCTTACAGATATACTTGTGCTGTCTGGGTAGTTGAGATGCAGTTCAAAATTTACTTTTATCAATGTCATTTATAATGTCTAAATATAATTTTATATATATATTAGAGTGGAAATGGCTGATAAGAAGTACTTCTCTGCAGCCATCTAATAGTAGTAATTTAATGTATTTTTATTTTTAAATAAGTGTTTGCTTTCCTACATTATGAAACTTTTAGTTTTATAAATGGGGCAACCTATGAAGGATGAACAAATAATGTCATCACATTAAAAATAACTTTAAAATTCGGTAATACTTAAAGTTTGAAGTGCTGGGAAAAGTTGTGTGAAGCATTTAAAACACTTTAAGACATTAGACCATTTCTGCCACAAGTTATTCCTGTAACGTTAGTTATATTAAATCCATGGTGAATGGTGGAGAAAGATGTGTTTATTGAACAATGTTTATCCTGGTTTCCACATCAGTGGCGTTTGTTCTGATGTCTGTAGTTTTAACATAATTCTGTGCCGAATTTGAATGCTTCTCACAAGATTTGACAGAGATGTTATTGAGTCTACTTTCTTCACTGTATCTCCCAGCGCTGTGTATAACGGTGTCGCGTGATCGAGAGCAGCCCGAGGCTCGGTCCCGAGCAGATAACGGTCTGTAGCCCAAACAGTAGCGGATTTGTTCCTCCGGTTCGTTTGTCCGATGTAGCTCTTGTAAATCGGGCATGATGAGAACGCAAAGCTGTTCATTCCATTTTTGGAACTGAGAAACAACCTTTCTTTGACTAAATGCGCATTGCGATGACGTCACAAGACGCGTCTAAGCGCAAAATCTGCGGCAATTTGGAAAATAGCGGAGTTTTCGATATATTCAGCGATAGCAGAGTCCTGGAGAGACTGTCAGACGTTCACTGAACAGAGCAGATTCAGAGAAAGAGCTGCGAGCATCTCTACTACTCACCTCTCTCTGTCTGACAGCAGCAGCACACGCATCTTCAAACGCACACACACACATACAGGAATATCTGGACCACGGCCAATCAGAGGGGGGGTCCGCCCTTCACTATCTCTGATTGGTTTAGACCACGATATGAGACTAACGTGTCTGTTGTCGAACAGCAGAGAGACTTTCTGAGTCGCGGAGACTTTTTTTTCGCGAATGGCTGGGCGCACCAGTGCGACCAAAGTTTTTTTTTTGTCGCACCCTTGAGAAATTAGGTCGCACATGCGACTAAATTGGTCACACTCTAGAGCCCTGTTAGTTATTTTTTCTTTCGCCTTCCGTCACTCAAATTTTTTTTCATTAATAGAATTTAATTGTAGTGTGAAAGATTTGGGTTAATCATGATTTGTTTGTAAACATTCATATGCAGTTTTCACAAATTTTGCGCACAATGTCCATTTGCAAAGAAATGTGGTCCACATCCACAAGTTAATTCAACTTCACTACAAATTTTGCTCATTGGCAAAGACTACAGGAATTGAAACAGGCGTCTCAGTAAAGGAGACATTCAAAAAGTGCAGTGTAGGGGCTCCATGAACAAGGAAGAGAAACACAGCTCTTAGGTGTTGGTGAACACTTTGATGTAGTTATGCTAGTGCTGGGCAGTATGACCAAAAATGTATATCACGGTATTTTTCTAAATTATACCGGTTTCACGGTATATGACGGTATTTATTTTTTCCATGCATGACCGGGTGTTAACCACATTTTCTACTGACTGAGGAAAAACTGCAGTAGATTGACTTACAATGCCATATTTTAGTGTCATGATGAGTGAATATTGTAGAAAAATTCCACACTAAATACAGGGGTTAAAATAAATAAATAAAAATTTGACAATATTTCCTCGCCCAAACCCCATTCCACAGCCATATGGCTAACGGTCACACACACAGTTTAAGAGCCGTGTTTTTCTTCTTGTAATTAGGAGCGCTTGTCCTCCTAATTAAAAAAAATGTAGGAGCGCCTTCTGATCAATAATACAAAATTCTGAGGATAAATTTGCCTTCCGAATACCATATGACATTTGACTCCTTAAAGTAACTTACAGGGGTATTTTATTTTTACCTTTGCAATGGCATAATTTTTATCTACATCAAATTCAATAATGTATGTTTATAAGCTTTATAAAATTTATATTTAAAACAATATAATAAGTACAAGACAAATAAGTTACCAATCATGAAATTAGTATTAATAAAATTATTCGTACTGCAAAAGTGGCACAGAAGAACACAAAAGTGGCTTGTAGGTACATTTTCAGACGTTTAATGAGGCTCAGCAGTGGCATGAGTGCAATAAAAATCATAGATTCATGTGGACATTAATGTTTTAAATATAAAATGTGCTTTTAGAGATGCACAACGGCTCAGCTGTTTCTTTATTTGGAACTATTTTTGTTGATGATATAGAGCAAAATCATGCAGTACTTGTTTATTGATCTGTTGTATTAAATCAATATATCAAATTTGCAAACTCCCCTTATAGTTATTAAAATCTGTCACTCTCCTTATCGCGATCTGTGGGCGCACCGAAATTGAGAGCGCGTGAGAGTTCTCAAGACTCAAAAGCACGTGCAAATGTGATGCATTCTGTCGGATATTCCTACGGGAATGAGTATAATTATTATTAATAGCCGCAATCCCACGCCGAAATTCAATTTCTGCTCAGTGTTCTCTGCTAAGAACCCGACTGTGGATGATGCGAGCGTTACTATGTTGTCAGTGAGAAACTGCTGCCGAACAACAACAGTGCGCTACATGTTTCCTATGTTTCTTTTCCCTCAGTAATCCCCGATAACGTTTAAATGGAGTAAACACAGAGCAGTTTTTCCGTGAGCGGGAATGTAAAACCCGGAGTGGATCCAGAGCGGAGTTATTACAGAACGCTTAGAGCGGAGAGAGGAACATTTGCTTTAATCTAAACACTCCAGGCTTTGATCACATCTCAACAGACTGAAGGCACCTCGTCTTTCCTTCATTTAAGACCTATTCAAGCTATATAAATTAAGACATGTATAAGCAAACTATTTGAGAAATGCAAGCGTATTTACGGTCTTAAAGTTATGAAAAGTGAATTTAAGAAGGCGGGAACCCTGCAATTGACGAATCCGTCTGAACTTTAGACAGTGGATATTGTGGATAACTTCTCTCATCACATTCTACTAGTGCTTCAGTTTCGAACTTTCACGCTTAGTAACAAACTGTATCCTCGCCAAAATGCAACAGTAAAAAGAGACCCCTCTGTCGCTATTTAAATGTTTATTTAAATGACAAATTCATATATCCGGTATGAAATAATTCTTTAATAAAAGCTTATCTACTCACCTCTGCCCCTGAATCCATCACCAGCAGTCGTCTTCCATGAGCTGCCATCATCTACAAATACAAGGACACACATCAGATCTGATTTCAGGAATCATACTCTATAATTACGGATGGGATAATAATCTCCCCACGATAAGAATTAATCTTCCCGCGATAACAATAAAGCCTAGTTGTTGACATGAATATATAACTAAAGAGGAGCCTGGTTTGGCTGGCTGTACATTGCAAAACAAATCAGTCTGAGCCTTGAATAAACATAGCAGTTTTGTATGTGTATGAGCCTGTTGTCCAACAAAGATATAATTTATTGACATGCCTTTTCTCCACATTAACTTCATAACATCATTCGAGTGTTTGAAATAACTTTAAGACGTGGTTTTATCTTCCAGTATGAATTAAACAGTGAATCCATTACCCGTGTACTCCGTAATGCTCAAATCACCAGGGTAAAAATAATACTTCTCTAAAAAGACACAGGATTGTTTGGTCTCTAAGTGGATTCCCTGAATTATCGTCATTGATATAGTTATCACAATACCAGAAATTATCGTGGTATATTCTTAAGCCCATATCGATTCCAAATCACACTAGAATCTGATGTATACAATTTTAAACTTCAGTTAATAACGTGAATTGCTTAACTAATTTTTGCTTCTAATAAACCTGTGGCAACCAACACAGGGCTCCAGACCACTGACTCCCAAAAACATAATTAGGAGCCAAAAGATCGACAAATTATAGAATTGCTCAGTGGTTTAGAAGAGCTTTGTTTCAATGAGCTATATTTAGTATAAATTAGATTGAATTTGTTACTCATTCTAAGTGATTCGGATTACATTTGCATTCAGATACCAGGAGATGGGCCGTTACATGAGGACAGCTGGACAGGACCGGAGAAGGGCAACAACCCAGCAGCAGGGCCAGTTTCTACACACTACTACACTTGATTAATTGTGATCACAAAAATATGTGCAATTAATTCATTTGTTTAAATTAGCTGACAGTCCTAGTCAATTTTAAAAGCACATTTGTAGCACAATTTGGTTGCATTTGCTATAGGTGGGCGATAAGGCAAAAATATAATCTCAATTCTTTGTCATGTTGGTTTTATTATTTTTGTCTGAACAGTGCAGCCAAACAAATTTCCCTATTATAAACAAAGCCTTTCAAGATAACAAAATATTAAAAAGTATGGTGGATATTTAGGTCAAAGTTGGTCTCATTTTATATTTGTTATTAAAAAATAAGAACAAAGATGCACATTACAAATACACAATATACAAATAAAACAAACAGTGCTTGATTTTCAGGTACAATAGGAGTATTTAGCCGGAGCATTCGATAAATTGATGAGTGAGTTTCTTCCTTCTGCTGAACATATTATATTTTGAAGAACGTGTAAAACCAAACAGTTGCTGGTCCACAGTGACTTGCATATGATTTTTTTCCCCTTCTATCAAAGTCAATGTGGACCAGCAACTGTTTGGTTACCCCCGTTCTTCGAAATACATTTTGTGTTCAGCACAAGAAATTACTACAGGTTTGGGACAACATGAGTGAGTAAATAATGACAAATTAGATTTTAGGGTGAACTATCCCTTTAATGACAGTTGGCTGCATGTTTAGTTCTGTCCCTTTAAGACCTGCACGCATCTAATATCCAGGCATGCATCCGTTTGTCTCGGCTGTTTACTTTCATTTTAGACAACCAACTGAGTCTAAATGTAAGCCTTGTGTGTTTAGACAGTATTAGATCAAAAGATAACTTAGTTGAGAAATCCGGCGCTGTTAGACAGGCTTTTTAGTAGTGATGCACCGATCATGATTTTTCGTGGCCGATTCCGATACCGATTTTTTTTCCTTTAAGCAACCAACAAGAAATAATGAAAGATTCTAACACAAATAAAGTGTTTATATAGTGAATATAGATTTGATTTAACATGTATAATATTTGTTTAAAAATATATATATTTAAGAAAAGTTGCCCCCAAATTCATGTCTGTGGTGTTTCAACAATGGATGTCACCCTTTAAGAAAAGGAGAATTCTATTTGGACTACTTCCTGTGTGTAACGGCCACTGCAGGTGCTGGTTGATCTGAGGGTGCATGGGGAGTACATTCTTTCTTATACATTTTGAAGCTAGCTAAATCTCTGACAATTTCATGTGTTGTCATTAGTGTATGTGGTGTTATGTTGATAACTTGCAGATCTGGCATATTTTAATTAAAATATACTTGTTGATATTTCCAAAATGTCCCCTGATCTTGAAATCATCATGATGGTAGCCTCCATTTTAGAAAAGTCTAAGCTGATTTGTATGTGGTGTTACTGTCTCTGGTGTTAATGCATTTTCTGGTAACACAGAGCCTTTAGTAACTTGCATTATAAGGTCTGTGGTGTTATAATTACGTCTGTGGTGTTACTTCAATATGACATAGTGGCTGTGTCACAAGTTTTGATTAAAATTATTTACAATTCAAAATGTTCTTAAGCTTTTATTTTAATGGATATAGCATATTAAACAAATTTTAAATGCCTATCAATATATTTTATTAGAAAAAACAAACAAGCATCTTTACAAATTCTGCCTCTCATGTTCAACTGGTCAACCCCAGTTGAAGATGGACCAAGATAGTTTTAAATTGGGTTGAAACTACATAAAACTGGCCTTAAATGAAAACATTAACAGTAACCATGTGAAATTAAAGGCAACATTTGCATAGTTACAATCTAAACAACACAACCAACACACATTCAACAGTCCAAACAAAGATGTTACTTAATCAACATTTGTTGTCATTTTTAAAATTGGTGTAAAGAAAAAAGGTATTTACCAGTGAAACTAAATAAAACCAAAGTAGGCTATATAAATAAATTATTCCAAAATGTTAAATCAAATAATGTTTAGTGCACCGAGCAAAAGCAAAGATGCTACAGCTCGTGCTTGTTAAACCGAATTAAGTCAATGTAATTTTAAGGTAAAATAAAAATAATAATCTTGTACAGAACTGACGTTTATACGTTTGAACGTTTTATTCTTTACAAAAGTAGCATTTCAGCTTTGTCACAAGTTGGTCTGTTTCTTTTCTCATCCAACACGCAGAAGCTGCGCTGAACAACTGTTCACGGTCTATTCTTGTGCAGGGCGTGGACAGATATGCTCGCAAATTCTAGTGATGGGAAGTTCGGATCATTTACCGACTCGGACCTTTGAGTCTCGTTTAAGATGAACGAACGACTCGAAAAACCCCAAGACTCAAACAGGTGAACTAATTCCAGTACAGAACCTTAGGATGGTGCTGCGCCGACTGAACGAATCACTCCCCAAACGACTCGTTCTTCTCGAGTCTCATTAAAGATTTCAAAATGAACGAATCGCTCAAGACCGCCATCACTAGCAACTTCAGCTAGAGCAGCAAATGAAAGCGGCTCTTATTTGTGTGCCAGTAATGTTACACCACCGGCAGTTCGCTTCATTGTATCTGTTTTTCTGTGTTTGTTGTGCTCCTGCCGAATGTCTTCCACACAAATGACATGTTCGCACTTTCGAAAAATCGGCTGAAAAAGACAAACCGCCGTTGCCGATCACGCATTATAAGCAAAACCGCCAGTTCGATCTTTGGCGGTCAACCGGTGCATAGTGCATGTCAGACCAGCGAGCAAATGAAAAGCTTAACTGGCAAGGCTTTAAAACACACGCGAATGATGTACTTGTGTGACTGCAAATAAGTGCAGTGTCCCGTGAGAGTAACTATACCGCTGAGTTAACACTGATGTGAATGTATGTGGCATTGTATATTGAGGCGGAGGCGCCAGAACTGCAACTGAAAGAAAGTGCACTTTAGCGCGATACTTCTTCAAAAGCAGATCGTGGAGACATTTTTTATCGTCCACAATAAAAAAAATCGTCATATCGCACGCACGCTAATTTGCTCTGATTTTAGTTGTGCTCCGGAGCCTTGCAACACAGAAACTCCCTTCAGGATTGCAAAACAAATTCATAGAAACAGCCCTAGAGAAAAATGGAAACAAACCTTCGTTGTTTGCCTTCCCGGTTCCTGTACTTCCTACAAATAAAAAGCATTTTGTGAATTGCTGCTGACACATAATTTACACAGCGCAGCCAAATAGTTGCCACTTCTCTACTAAATGATTAACCACGTTATATACACATCCTTCAGTAATTTACAGAAGTGCCAAATGCCTTTTGTTACTGGATTTACTCTAGGTAGTGGAATTTACAGATAATCTGCATGTGTTAGGACTGAATAAGAGAATAAGCAAGCTCTCTAAAAGTAGCAACTTAATGAGCATAAAAAAAATATTAAAAATCTAATATTTCTAGAACATGCTAGTCCATGCTATAGAAAGGGGTCTCCAATCCTGCAGCTGGAAAGCCAGTGTCCTGCAGATTTCATCTCCAACCTCACATGACACCAGCTAGTCAAGGCATTCAGGATTACTTGATAACTACAGACAGTGTTGTTGGAGCAGGGTTGCATAGGAAGTCTGCAGGACAGTAGGGATCGCTGTCAAAATCAGTCAATGCCTATTTGCTTTTGTCTGAAAAAAGGAGATACAAATGACTGCATGCACAAAACAGGAGAGTGAACCTGTATAGAAGCTCTTGAATCCTCCATCTGCACCTCTAGAGCTCAGACCTGCAAGTAAACAATGCATTTGATATTTAGGTTAAGAGTACATTCAAGTCCTTTAAATATGCAGATATCCTGAAAAAAATATATTCATCAAGCAGGAATTGTGTGCTCAAAATAAAAAAAAGGTTAGAGCCAATGAGTGCTAAGGTGCATAAAACAAAAGACATAGTAACCAAGTAGCCAAAGTTTTGCACACTGGGAAAAAAAAACATCAAACCAAAAAAGGCCCATAAACAATATATATTTTAATTTCACATGCAAGTGTGAAAAAATGACAAGTGCACTGAAGCAGGCAATCATCTGCACTTTAGTCTGTTTTTAAGACACTTGCACTTTTGAAAAAAGTAATATTACATTTAGGGATGCATGGTATTTATCGGACAGATAAATTATTGACCGATACGGGTGAAAATGACGTCATTTGTATTGCTCTGATAAACAAATGAAATCCGATAAAGTACGCTTGCTGACTGCAGATTTAAATTGCAGTGACTCTCAGCTTGTCGCGCTCATTACGTCATCATCTGTAAACATGTCTTCGCAGTCTGATGTTTTTCTCAGTGGCAGAGGACAATGCCATTGTTATTTGTGACTCATTTTCAGCAAGGACTCAGAGGATGAAAAAAAGGCATCAAGTTTTAACAACAAATCTTATATCTCCCTTGAAAGGTCGTCATTAGGGCTGTCGCGATAACCACAATTTTGCAATAACGTGCTGTTGACGAGCATAACCGCAGAGGAACTGCAATTTTTGAGTGTTTACTTTTTTCGTAAGATTATGCCCTTCTCGTTTTAGACTTCATGCATGTGTACTGAATATTAAATAAGTTAAAGTTAGTAATGATAACAATGTGTACCATGTTGATTTGTACAGAGACTCAGTAGATTTGCACTTAACAAACCTAAATAGACAGCAAATGAGAGCGATCGACTGATCTCGTGTGATTACTTGCATCTGTCCTTCAGGCTAAATAATGGATATTTGAGCAAACAGGTTGTCATGTCCAAGGAAAGCGAAATCTCTGTCTGAGCATCGATGCTCTGCTGGTCAGCTGAGCCTTTTAAATTGGCGCTCAATGTTAAAATGATTTCAACAGCGTGTGTCATTACCATTGATTGGTCATTACATATCTCTTTGAATGAATCAGCGCTAGTGATCAACCGATATTGAGTTTTATAACCGATACCAATTATTTGCATGTTTATGTACCCGATAACCGATACGCAGAACCGATATTTATTTACTGTTATAAAGTACATAAATAACAGAGTGAAGCTTTGGTTTTTCCTTCTTTGTCATCTTAACAAAAAACTGCTGAAAATTAACATTTTCATGTAAAATTGAATCTTAAAATTACAACAACAAAAACATTTTATTTATAAAAAGCATCATCAGCAACACTGATATTAACAATAAGCAAAATAATGTCTAATGTTTTCAAGGAGAAAATAAAGGACAGAAGTCATATCAACTTCATTTTAAACTACAGTTTTAGGTTTATAAGCTGTTTAATAGACTAAAGAGTGAAGAATAATTGACTGAATAATATTCTCTGGAATATTGAAATAATCTATAACAAACAAAACATCGTATTTTATTGCATTTCTTAACTGGCATGTTTTATCAGAATTATTAAAATGTTTTTGTCATTCTAAATTATGAAAACTGCTGACAGCGGTTTATCTATTTACACAGAACTATACTCAAACTGCGATCGCTTGTGGAGATAATAAATAATTAATTTTGATTAATTAATTTGAGATGTTTATTGGTGAAATAATGGTTCTATAGTAAATGTTAATATAATTTAGCGTGTTTCAAACGAGTGAATCTTGTATAAAGTTACATGCGGTGGTCGTGCTGGAGCTTCTCCTGAGTGAACAGTGTCCACTGCTCCAAGTGTGTGTGTGTGTGTGTGTGTGTGTGTGTGTCCACTGCTCCAGGTGTGTGTGTGTGTGTGTGTGTGTGTGTGTGTGTGTGTGCCCACTGCTCCTGTTGTGTGTGTGTGTGTCCACTGCTCCAGGTGTGTGGATGGGTGACCCACTTGGATGGGTCAAATGCAGAGAACAATTTTACTGCTGGTTATACTATGCATAATTATGTGAAAATAAAAACCGATTCTTTTTTTTTTACAAAACCGATAACGTTAAAATGCTTAAATATTGGGAAATATATCAGTAAACCAATATATCGGTCGATCTCTAGCCTTTAGTGTTATGTTAGAATCCTTTTTATACTCATACATTTTCTTGATTTAATATTTTGAATTGTTTTTAGCTTTATTTTCATTTAAATGTTTAGTTTTGAAATGTTGTATGCATGTCATTTTTATTTCATTTCTTTAACTTCTTAAATGTGTGTATATAATATTTATAGTTTTAACTTTTTATTTTAGTTACTTTTTCTTATTTGTAAGTCGCTTTGGATAAAAGCGTCTGCTAAATGACTAAAAGTAAAGTAAAGAAAAAAATAACTTCTGTATTGTCTCTCTGTGCTCATACTGTATTTTAATGCAGCCAAAATCTCAATAAAACTGTTTTACTTTATATATTTGACTGTTTATGTTGTCAGTCAACAGGGTAAAAATAATGACTGAAACACAGCCCCTAATTTATAATTTTATTGAGCCGTTGTCTGATGAAATCAAATAATACACAATATAAGACAAGACAAAGACAATTCATGTGCTGTGATTTCGGCTATATTTGCATGTAAAATTAGAGAAGCAATAATATCTGTTTTAACTGGCTGAACAGAGCAGATGCAGAGAAAGAGCTGCGTGTGCGCTGATCTGACACTCGAGACTTGCTAAAAGTTTGTCCAAGAAGTGATTTGTCACTAGTTGCTTTTGAAAAAGCACTATGACGTTCTTGGCTAAGGCGGTGTAACCGATTACTTCAAGTCATCAACGCTGTTGCTTAAAGTCCCTAAACTTACTCATCCTCATGCACTAAAAGGTTGAATAGATGCATTTGTTTATACATGAAATACTTGAATATAAATTTGTTGTTAATTGCAGATAAACCATAGTTCTGTCTAGGGATGTTCATTTCGGTTATTTTTCCTAACCGACAACCGACTCTCTTTAAGTGATTATTAACCATTAACCGACAATAATATTTTAAATTAGAACTGAATTAAATCAGAAAGAATAAGTGTCTGTGACCCATTACAAATACAACAATTTGTTCTCCTGAGATTAATTTTGCATGCGCAAAAAGCAGCAAACAACAGAACATGAGGATTCACATGATCATCATATAACTAGGGCCCTATGAAATCAGTTTTATTGTTTCCCAAATTCAGTTTTATTTCTTCCTAAATTCAGTTTTTTACATTTTAATTTTTCTGGACTCCTTTTTAATGGTCAAATTAAATTGTATTAATCAAAAAGCATGTATAATTAATTAAAATCATGAAACGTATACAATTTAACATTAATATATTAAAAGTGTAACAAACATGACATGTTTAGGGCCGTATGAAATGTTATATTTTTTTCTCACCTTATGTTTTATTGTTACCAAATTGTTTTTGCATGTTTAATTATTTTAATGCATACAAACTATTTGTATTAATTCTTTCAGTAGCCTTATGAAATGTTTTCCCCCTCAGAAACTCTGTGTTGTATATTTAAACTTTACTGGCTATCAGATGAAGGAATAACACATTGATTTAATTTAGATTTTAATTAAAGAAAATTAAACATTACAATTTGGGGAAAATAAAGGGGATTAAAATTTTAATATATTTCTCAATAAAGTTGTATTATTTTTCAACAGTAGTAGTATTACGTACATTCTACTAAATAATAGTAATATAGTATTTCTGGCACACTGTCTTTAATAAGTTAAACCAAACTCTTATTTTGACAGGTTGCCGTGAATAGTTCTATGTGTGTATGTGATGTGATGCTAGTTTTACTCTAATAAAATGGTAAAATGCTGGTGAAGAACAGTTCTGGAGATATTGTTCATATATTTATGTCATATGTATGATAATATTTATGTAACGTTAGTAAACAAAACCGTGCGTCTGCTCCATTCATACAGACACGCAGAACATGCAGGATTCATATTTAAATCAACTTATGCCATGTAATATTTACAGATACTAGTCCATATTGTGATTTGATTTAAGTGCAATGACCTACTTTTGATAAATTCATCCAAACTTTGACAGATTCCGTGACATTCCACGTTAAACTGAACATTCCGTTTTTATGACCGGATTCCGTGTTTTCTGCTTCACAGAGATCATACGGCCATATATATATATATATAAGTGGTGGGCATAGATTAATTTTTTTAATCTAGATTAATCTTGGAATTAATCTAGATTAAAATGGCTCATTTGAATTCTGCCGAAGGCATTCAGAATATGTGTGCTACCCAAATAATGACTAAAAGTAAGTCTTTGAGAACGGGTTTCTCAAGCCAGGTGGCGCATTAGACCAGGGGCTCATCTCCTGTTTCCAAAATGCATCACAAACTTTAATCTCTTCCCATCCCAATCCCACGAAAAAACTGGGGGAAAATCCCGTCCCGTTCCACTCCCGGAAGAATGACTCCCATTCCCACCCACTCCCGTGTTGTTTTTTTTGTTTTTTTTTCGATAACTGTCAATTACAGTAAAAATATAGTTCAGATCACAGCGTGCCCACCTTATTAGTTGAATAAAAACCCAAAATGTCGTTTTTTGTTATTATATTGAACTGAAAGCCATCTTATGCACAGTGTTGCACAGATTCAATTTCATGTAAATCATCCATGCTAACACACACGTCTTCTATTTTAATTTTTTAGACATTTCACTCTCTATAGATATATTTCTCAAAGACGGAGTTTCGCAGTTTCTCGCTCAAGTTCACATGAGACCTAAAGCGCATCCTGTTTGCTTAAAAGCGCAACGTTTCGTTGTTATTCTGAGTGCACAAATAAACGTAGTCTTTACAGATTCGAAAGATGTATTCGGCTACTTTTATCTGTATGACCAAAAATGACGGAGATTTTAAGAGCAAGTGAGCGCACGGAGCCTGTCCTGCAGCAAACGCTTCCACACAAACACTTCAATAGTATTTCTCTAGGCTAACATCATATTGAGCCATGTAAAGTGCTACTACATACATCTTTCAGATAAAAGCCATATTTGAGGTTGATGAATGATAGGTGAGCGTTTGGATGTCCTGCCCGATTGTATTACCACATAGACCAGCCGTTAACAATCTGTCCATCACGGACTGCGAGCCTCTAGTTCAAGACTGGTTCTCGCCTTCAGTGCAACCTGCTAGGTATACATCCCGCTAAAATATCAGGGTGAAAGTCATCATAGCTTGCGTAGTATAGACCCAGCTCCCAACCCAACTTTGAGAATAGATTAACGGTGATTTTTTTATCGCCCGATAAGAGTCTCACGTTAACGCAGACGTTAACGCCGATAACGCCCACCACTAATATATATATATATATATATATATATATATATATATATATATATATATCACGCCTTCAGCGCTTCTGTGAGCGGAGATAAACATAATAAAGCTAGGCTCTATATATTAGGCTATAACGAATAAATAGGCCTATACTAGAAATATATTTTCACTTAAAAAATTCTAAGTGAAAAATTCTACTAGCAGCCTACTCTAAAAAAAAAAATCCTGGGTTATTTTTTTAACCCAAATGCTGGGTTGAGCCTTTTGGGTTATTTTTTCAGTGTTTGGGTAGTTTTTTTAGTGTTACTCAGCTCCTGGGTCAGTATCCCAGTGGTTGGGTTATTTATCGCAGGGATTTTACGTCATCTTCTGGAGAGAGCAGTTCTAAGCGTCATCGAATTGAAGCATTTCTTCGGTAAATACAGGTTTGTGCACATTTTATTTTATAGATAAAATCGTTTCTGTGCTGTATATCATTCAATTTTATGCAGAGCAACATACAGGCGCACGGTGTGAATCACGAAACAAACACCGCTCGTGTCGGTCTTACTGCATGATGAAGAGTCTGATGCTTTGCATAAAATAAACGATATTTATAAAGATAAATACAAATACTTTTTACCTAGTTTCTTTGGCTGTTTGATATTAAATTATACAGGCTACAGCGTGCGCCGGTGTTGTGCCGAATTCTGCACCCCTGCCAGATTATGCACCCTCTAGTATTGGTAGGTTTAGGGTGCATAATCTGGCAGGGTTGACTCACACAACACCAGCACTGTGCGGATGGTTGAAGAGTGCATCTTTTCCGCACTCATTTGACTGCGCCAGAGGCGACAACCGAGAACTAATCTGAAAAATCTGTTAATCTGAAAAAAATGTATCCTGCCTTACTGCACCAATTTTGACACCACTAATATATATATATATATATATATATATATATATATATATATATATATAAAAAATAAGGAAAAATGAAGTTAATAACATTAATCATTCATATCTAATGATATTCTATTTAGTTTAATTTCAGTTTAAACTTGTAAATAAGTGGTTTTCAATCCTGGTTCTGGAGCAGATCCAGTACACATTTGTGATGTCTCCCTCATCTAACATCAATTTTAGGTTCTGAAGTCTGAACTAAAAAATGAATAAGGTTTGATTCCTATCACATAACCTACAACACTTCACATCTGGCAAACCCCCAAGTCTGAGGAGTTTATGAACCGATATAACGAAAGCAGAGCAAGACTTTTTGGATAAAATCGCCTACCATGAATGCAAACCGTGGAAACTTCTGCCAAACTCACTGTTAACTTATTTAACTCACGATTCACAAACAATAACAGTGACTAATGTTCCCAATACTATTGAAGCAAGCGAAAAACACATCTCCGTTTGAGGATGAGTGTGCTCGGCCTTTACCTGATCTTCCTCCCAGTCATCCATGATGAACAGCTTCAGCTGAGAGATGATTAACACCGTCAATTAAATATCTTCAAGACCTGTGCCAGAAAACACAGTAAGAACCATGTCCTACATCCGAATAATTCACGGCAAACGTTCTTGATTCAAATTCTATTAATCGGCCGTTATAGTTTCTACACGAGGCGTAACGTTAACCGCTTCCAACGACAACCTCGTCGTGTAACGTAACGTTAAAACCCCGTGATATCTAACAAAGGCAGCAGATAACGTCGTGTATGTTATTATAGTAATAACCAGTCATATAAATGCAAATAATTAAACCAAGGTAAGTATTAACACCAAAAACGGCTAACGTGACGTTAATTGGGGCCGCAGCGTCTTAGCAATTATCGCCTAAATATGTGACACTTACAAGTAAACTTTCTCTTTAATCGTGTCTTTCAATCGCATTACTAAAGACCGAGTACTTAAATCACATTAGTATAGCTTATAAATATAAAAAAGCTTACGTTTAGCAGTAGTTGATGGCGGAAGGCACGTGAAGCAACCGCTAGCGAGAAAAACCGGGCAGAAATGACGTGTGGGCGGGAAAATCTGCGTGATGTTCGATTCGCGCTTTTGAACTGATTCTTTTGAATGAATCAGACAAACAATTCACTTCCGTTCGAATCTTTTTCCTATCTTTTGACGTTGTTGGTCTGAATCGATGATTCGAATAACTGAATCATGACTGTTTCGGTCATGTTTAATTCAAAACGAGTGAACTAGTGAACCAATCCCATAAGCACACTTGGTGTTTAATTCGGATTTTAGTCAAATAAATAGGGTAGGAAAAATGTATAAGAAATTAAGGAAACGCGTATATTTAAGATAAATTGTAGTGAAGCTTTTTAAAACGGTTCACGCTGTGCTGTGGTCATAAAAATGAACAACACCTTCCAAAGTGCTGTGATTCATTACAGCTGCTGGTTTCATCTTGTTTTACAGCTGATTCCTTGTTTTAATTTATTGTATAAATATAAAGGCCATTGTCAAAGTCATTAATTTGTGTCGGTGTACTGCCACTAAAATAATTCAAATAAATCAATTATAAACTCATTAATGAAATCTGTGATCTGTCAATGTTAACTCTACCTCAGTCCTTAGACTGTTATTTCATGGGCAGAGTTAATTTGAACTTAATATATAAATGAGGATAAAAATAAAACAATGCTAACCCATTATAATGTAATATAATAAAAAGGAAACGGCGGAGATTCGCTTCGTTTGAAGCAGATGCTAAAGCAGTCACGTGGTTTTCAGGTGAATGAAGCTTCTGACGTCATAGATCACGTGCTTTTGGCAAAACGAATCAAGCTCCGATGCTTCAATGTGAAATAATTGCCTCGGTGTCGAACGTCACATCACTAGGATATTGATTATGTTGTTGTTGTTATTGTCACCTCTCCAGATGTTTGGTACATTGTTTTTGGGGGGATTGGTCCTCAATTAGGCCTAACTTACTTAACTGTGCTTACAGCAGCTTTTTGTGTTCATAATTCACAAAATGTATATAATAAGTGAGTACATGATGAATCCGTTTTCCAAACTGTGTCTTTTTGGCTTATCCTGAATCACTTCGGCACACCTAATAAGTGTATATATTCGGACTATTTTAGGCTGGTTCTGGTAGGACCCGCTGCGGAGTAGCCCAGCCAGTAGCTGCGTGATTCGTCATAGACAAAAAAAGAGAGAAGTAGTTCCAGCTTCTTCCGCAAGACGCGTGCAGTTCTGCTTACTACCCGCCAGAGCGCAACAAAAAAGTTAGGACTTCAGCTTTAAAGCAATTGCTCACCCAAAATGAAAATTTGCTGTCAACTGCCTTCACCATTTATTTTTATTTTATCACCATCTTTATGTTTAATAAGGATTTTTGTGTATTAAAATAACTAGGATAGAAAAAAAAGTATCACAAATTACAATGTTGTTGTTGTCACTTGTCCAGATGTTTGGTCACCATTATGAAGTGGAAAGCTGTGTTTGTAAAAATAGTTTGTGTGTGTGTGTGTGTGTGTGTGTGTGTGTGTATACATTTAAGGCATTTTATCTTTAAACGCTTCTGGCCTATCCATAATCCATAATAACTCTTCCTCCAGTGACCAGGGTTGAGAAACACTGGAATAGAGTATAATTGCACCAGGAAATGGACTTTTAGCTTTTTGACACATAATCTGTTGTTGAACAAATTCTACATTTAAAATAAAACAAGTATTTTTTTAGAAAAAGTGAAATTGTCTAATCTATGTGATAATGGTAATGGTATGAAAGTACAGTAAATGTTTATACTGCATTTGAAAATATGAAATTACTCAATATGCAGCTTGCTATATTGATGACATGTGACAATATTTAATGCTCATTCTGTAAAAGCAAATGTGTACAGAAATGTGAGATTGTAATATTTCAATTTTAAGTAATAAATGTGATGGAACAGTATTGTAGTATTTTTGATGTTTTGATATGAAAATTACAGGAACAAACCTATTTGAATCATAATGTAAAAAAAATTTGCCCCAGCTGCCGGAATAATTCCGTTTTTCTTTACTGTATATTTACAGGTTGAGTTATTGTCCGGTATTTTCCTGTATTTTCCTGGCACCCCAGCTGCTCTACACCTCCGATTGACGGGACAGTTTTATAGTATCGCTGTCACTCCTGTGAGTTTCTATAGCGTTGAGCAGCCGCGATTTCTTTAAGACTGCAAGGGAAGCTCAGCTTCCCCTATAATTGTCAAAAAATGAATGGTCAAATATATGTACTATTATGTTAACATTTTATTGACTAAAAATGCGTTAAACACGTTCATCTCGAACGAAAACAATTTCGTTCAGAATCAGCTACTTAGGTCGGCTGACTCGATTTCCTTCTCATTCATTCCCGTAGCGTACAGTGCATTACTCTGTTGAAGCCCAGCGTCCATTGACTTCAATGGGGCTGCTTTAAACAGTTTTTTTCAGTGCTTAGAAACAAGACGGTCATTGGATAATGCTGCGATTATGTCCCGCCCACGGACGCTCAGCGTCTCTGGGATGAATGGAGGAGTGGGCTGGCCCGGACTCCGAGCGTCTGCGTGATGATTGGAGGGTCTGTCATCTCTTTTTAATCCACTTTTATGTCCTAAAACGCTCGTTTTTGGGTCGACAGCTTATAAAAATTTATTGTTTTTTTTTAGCTTGTTTGCTATACACATTGGCACATATCAGCTTTTAGACATTGTTTTGTTATAAATAAATGACAAGGAGGCGGCAGCTTCTCGCAATGCAAAGAGACGGTTGGTGTGGGCGTGGGCGTGGTCTTCAGATTATGACGCGTATCACTCTGTGTCTCCATTTCCAACTCAGTCCCATCGCGGATTTTGCATGTGTAGTCGAAAGACAAACTGCTGCAACCTTCATCGTATATTTCACACAATTTCACACCACATTCATTGTTTCAGTTTAACATAATTCCCACATTTCCTCCGTTGAGTTAAATATATATATATATATTAGATCGTTTGTTCATTAATTCATATAGTCTGAACTAGCCAGCTAGCAAACTGCACAGCAGGTGTAGAAAGGAGCTTCTCCTGTTTAAAGCGGCTCAAGTCCTACACCCGTAACACAATGGGCCAAGGCCGTTTAAGCAGCCTAGCTCTGCTGGCCATTGAGAGGACACTGGTCAAGTCACTGGAAAAGACGCCTAGTTGGTACGACAGGGTTACAGAGCATTTTCTTGAAAAGGAACGTAGGGCAGAATTTACATATAAATAAATGGACAATTTTTATGATTTAGGCCGAAAATGAGCTTCCCCTCTTTAAAAGATCAGCAGCCGCCACTGGCGTTGAGTGACAGAATCGTGACTTGGGTCTGAGCATAGGGGGGATTCTTGGGCATGTGTTGTGCTATGGGGGTTGTTGTCGTTGTTGTTTTGATTTTTGGAGTTTCAGTAAAACCTGTCTAACCCTGCTCGAGTCCTTGGCTGTCCCTGCTTGCACCCACACCTGTGACAGTCGTTCTTTTGTCCTCTACGTATGACATCCCGGTGTTGACTAAATAAGGTTTAGGATACAGTGGTTAAACACCAAAGACGTGTGTGTGTGCGCGTGTGTGTCTGTCTGTGTGTGTGTGTGTGTGTGTGTGTGTGTGTGTGTGTGTGTGTGTGTGTGTGTGCATGTGTGTGTGTGTGTGTGTGTGTCTCCAAACACTCCTTACACCCCTTGAAGAGTGAAGTCCTGTTTAATAAACATAGGATTTGCTTGACTAAGTTTCTGCATGAAGATGCAGGAGTTTTTCAGTGTCTGCTAATCAGGCAGAGGGACATGTGTTTGATAAGATATGGAGGACTGTGAAACTGTGGATCTTGAAGTGTGTTTGACCCCAGAGAAGCCCGTGTTTTCCTCTCCATAGACTGCCATTCATTCTGTTATATTTGGAGAGGTTTGAATGACTTTGGTGATGGACCACGACATGATGTTTTATTGTTTCAGACGTTTGCACACTTCATGATTTTTCTAAAGTATTCACAAGATGTTTCGGTCATTCAAGAACGGGTACGGCAATCACAAGGAGCAAAATGCAGGCAATAGTTAGTCTTTAAACCAGAAATGTCCCATGTCTGCAATTCCTCTAACAGCTGGACTGCCTGGAGAAGGGGTTAAATTGTGATAACTATAAAGAGTGTGAATAATATTTATATTAATATTAAGTTCATGTATACCTGTATGTAAATGTGATCTGGTATTCTTTAAGTCCCCTATTATGTCATTTTTAAGGTTGCTAATATTGTTTTATAAGTGTCCTAAAACCGGTTTACATGCATCCAAGGTAAAAAAAATCACTTTAGTTTTCTCAAAAATAGCTTAAACTTTAGTTAATTTCTAAATGATTCCTAAACGACCAGTTTCTCTAAACCCCGCCTCTCACCGCTGTGATTGGTCTACTGCGTACAGCCATTTCACTACTGATTTTATTCTGTATAATTGAGTATGTGACGAATAAAAAAAACTTGAATCCTTGAATATGTACAATCCCACAAAGAGAAGTTGGGATGTTTTGTAAAATGCAATAAATTCAAGATTCTGTGATTTGCTATTTTTCTATAACTTATATTTAATTTAAAAAGTACAAATATTTCCAAAGTTTTCACTGACCAACATAAATGCATTTAGTAAATATGAACACATTTTGATTATGACGGCTGCAACACACTCGCGCGAGCGTTTAAACACTGTGTCATGTCAGCTTTACTTTTAATTACAATATTTAATTGTTTGGGAATTAAAGATAATAATTGTTAAAGTTTTGCAAATCGTAAGTGGATGACTTTATGAATTTGTCAGTTGTTTTCTAAAGATTAAGAAAACTGCACAAGACAAAACAGTTCCATTCTGAAGCTTATTTTATTTATTTATTTGTGTCAGACTTACTTCTGGTTTCAGACAAGACAAGACAAAATCTCAGTCTAAGTCTTCAACTGAAAGAAGCTCTGGCTGATCTTAAAATATATCCGTGCCTTTGTTTTGTCTCAAGATGCACCCCAGTAATGTGTTTTTCCAAGTACGTTCATAAAAATGACTTAAATGTCCTAATTGAACTGTGGGCTAATCCTGGCTTAAGGCTGGAATACACTACACAACTTTTAAAATCTGAACAGATTTGTAAAATATAGGCATCATACACTTACCGACTTTATACATGGTGACAAAGGAAAACTGAGCATTATACACTATTTGTATTTGACAGAGATATTTTGTACATTTTAAAGACTGTATACAGCTCAAGTACATGAGAAATACTGGTATTACTGCACGAGCACAGCTCATTGAACAAGGCAGAGTAATATCCATAACCATGAGCACTACTCTTCTGCACAATGGAAACTTAAACATAACAAACTCCTTCAAATGTCAAACATAACTGTACATTACACATTAATAGATGTTTCCATTCACTCAAAAACAGCATTTAATTTCTAAATGTACTCTCCATATCCAGCCATATGCAAAGCATGCTGGAAACTAACAATCATCTCTAAAATAAAACTGCAAAATTGAGATAATTCTCTTTAAATAAATAGTAGTCTTCTTTCCTTATTTTTTGGTTTTGTTTAATCAGTTCCTCGGTTCAAGCCTCAAAACTGCTGACGTTTCCTTTAAAAAAAAATGAGGAAAACACCTCTTTTGGTTTTATTATTAAAAAGTCTGAATATTTTCTAAACAACACTGAATCACAATTTCTTTAATGAAATATACTCACTATTTTAATTATCACCTTAATTTGTATTTAATGAAAATCACAAGACCCATGATTGATTTTTTGCAGTGTAACTTTCCTCTGTAAACCGTTTACAGTATTCCTGCAAAATACACTATTATACACATTACAAAGATAATACTTCACTTAATAATCTCAACATCTGCAATACTTTAGATAAGTTACTATTTAAACCCATGGTCTCAAAGAGACATTTCTATTATTGTCAGAGGTTTTAATACACAAATTGAATTTTGAATTGAAATATCTTTTCCCAAAAATGCAATAGAAGCTATAAAGCAAGCTAACTTTGATTCACTTTAGAAAATGAATGTTGGTTAAAGAATATGAAGGAGGACTAAACGCCCTTGACAGCGAATGTATTAAACGATTAAAACTAATCCTTTTAGAAAAATGAAAATAGTTTTTGGTTTCATAACCCCACACTGTAAAAAAAAATCTGCAGCAAAATTTCGGCAGCTGTGGTTGCCAGAATAATTTCTTAAACAAACAGAAAAACTGTAAACGCATTTACAGAACAAAATTGTAAAATTGACAGTATAAAGCTGTAATTTACGAACTAGGAAACTTTAATGTAAACCAGTAAATTCAACAACACACGCTGATATTAAAATCTGTTTTTTAACATACTGACAACCAGCATAATAATAATAATGCAGGAGGTAAAAGAGAAAGCCACGTGAAGAATCAAAGCCTCAAGCAGAAGTATATATTAATATATAGTCGTTCATGCTAACACTAAACACCATCATGATACTTAAACAATGCAATAAACTTTCATTACACAACAGATGTAACAAAGATCGAATGGACATAACTGATAACAAAACATGATTATTGAGTGTCACACGGGAAATATCAGGTTTACAGGTTTTGACTAAATTATACACAGTTATTGATTACTTCTAATACTGTACAGTTATCAGCAATTTACTGTAAAGTTACATGACATGTCCTTTACAGATTCCCCCTGTATACCGTACGGTAACTTACTGTAACCCTATTAACAGCTGCGTTTTTACCAAAACTGTCATGAATCTGGTTCCCACTCACTCAAACTGCACATCACCCTTGGACTACATTTCCCATCATGCACTGCACTCACACATTCCGTCCACCATTACACCAATCACACAGCTGTCACCATTCACTCATCAACTCTGATTGCCTCACCACACCTGCACCTCATTCTCACTCACATAGCACACAAACACTCACCCAGTGCGAAGTCTTGTTTTGCCCTGGCTACATTTCTGAGCGTTTCTTCCCGTATCTGTTATCTCTGTGTGTGACCCCGGACTGCCCGACCTTCGATCTCTGAACCTGTGCCTGTGACCTCGACCTCTGCCTGGTATTGTTTACGTCTCTGCTTTGCCTCTGATATTCCTGTTATGCCCGCTGACCATTGCCTGTGTGATTCTGCCGCTGTCTAATAAATATATATTACTGCACTTGGATCCCCTGCCTTTGACCAGTCTTTACAAAAACGTTTTACAGTTCAAATTACACTTATTTTTTTACTGTGATCAGAAACAGCTTTTTAGCAATTAATTAACATATTTTCAGTCTCTTCATCTGACCAGTTCATAAGATGTGAGATCAAAAATAAACGGTAGCTTGGTGACCAATTCTCACTATTATCTAACTGCTAAACATCATGCATATTACTAGCATATTGGCAGGTTATTGTACTAATAAAGCACATATTAATGCCTTGTTCTGCATGAGCATATTCTAGATCCCTTAATTACTAACTTAAGTGTGACCACATAACATATGCACGATCATAAAACATCATGAAACCATATGCATCTCTGATTATTGCAGGTTTACACCACTTCTTTCAGATCCATTTAGGTGTTTAGATCTGATTATAGACGTTTTATTTGGGTGCATGTAAATGTACTTTGCAAAGATTATAGAAAGAAAGTTGCTCTACGGTAAATTACTGTAAACCCATTAACAGTTTTTTTTTCAGTGGCGTTTTTATCAAATTGTACAGTTAAAATTACACTTATTGTTTACAGTGCAGCCAAATCTTTATGAGGTATCTATTTTATTCCTTAGATGTGATTAAACCCCCTTAAGTTATCAGTGATTCATCAACATGTTTTACTTTATTGGGAAACGATCTATAAGCATAATTTCAGTCCCCTGTAATATCCTTTATGTAACTGTAGATATGTTGTAACATTTTTTCTACAAAAACTGCTAAAGTCATGCAAATATTAGATAATACCAAAGTAACGTCTTTTGCAACTTTTAGCTCCAAATGCAATTTATTTGACAGAAAACAATATGATAATATCATCAAAGCTATCCCAAAATCTATAATTCAGATGTCTAGTCTGAAGAAATAATGTGACACCTTGTCTTCCTCAGAGTTTCTATTACTAACATACATACATTTATCCATGACTGTAATCCTGGATGCTTTTGTTAATGAACTGTCCATTTTCTGGATATATCCAAACATGTAATATGCCAATATTTCTCTAAAGATGAGGTTAAAATGTTAAAAGTCCATTATTCTTCATCAAACTCTGAATTGATCCGAGAATCGTTGAGATGTGGACTTGGTCTTGATGTTAACAACTGAAACAGAGGAGCATCGTGTTTTATGATGTGCCTTTTGGGAAGATTTCATTACTGCTTATTTCCTAAATGTGAAGATTTACATGTTTTAACAAAGGAAAGTGTATTATTAGTTTTATTTTTGAAAGATGAAACATGATTTAGAAATTAACTCTTATTATTTTTGGGAAGTTATTTTTGCATTAACTCTTATTATTTTTGGGAAGTTATTTTTCATTAACTCTTATTATTTTTGGGAAGTTATTTTTCATTAACTCTTATTATTTTTGGGAAGTTATTTTTGCATAAGAACAGATTCCTGAGATTTCTGCCTTAAATCTCTTAAACTTGCTGTAAATCCCTGCCCTACGTCCTAATGTGCACTACCCCTCTAATAATGTGCATACTACCCCCCAATAGTATTGCAAATGACTAAAATCACATACTCTTTCGGATGGGTAGTATGCACATTGGGATGCAGGCCTAGTATTATTATGATTATTTTCTTCCTCTTCTCCTTATGCTTTAATACTTGTCTGTTGTATTATTAATAAATGTGGCATTATGGCTGTAAAGTGTACATTGTTCAATAAAGTAAAAAACAAACAAAACCTTTGAAAGCGGCCAGTGATTGGGTAATACCTTCACCGTGGCCCCGCCCTCGCGGTGACGTCACGCTCGACGTCAGTCCGCTTTGACTGGTGTGTTTGTTTTTTTAAAGCCTGAACTTGAGCGCATTCGTACAGATGTGTATAATACACCCGTGGTGGAGAATCGCAGAGGCCTGCAGAAGATCAGAATGAGATCATGTGTGTGTGCCAGTTAGGATGATGATGATATTTGCTGCTGGTGCTTTCAGCGCGTATGCTAATGCTAGCTCTCCTCCTTCAGTGTCTCTGTGTGTGAGCAGCTAACGCAGCAGCGTCACTTCCGTCTCTTTCAGAGCAGGTAAGAATATAAAGTGATTATCAGCTCTAGCTCATGCACGTGTTGTGTTTGTGCTGCTAAAAGAGAGACCTCAGACTGCACGTGACTGACCCATAATCACACTGTACTGCACAGATGCTGTCAGTCATCACTGGCTTTGGTTGATTTGACTTTGATCAAGCAGAAGGGAATCAAAGCTTACGGGGTTTTCGATGCAGTCAAAAATGAAGCTTTTATATAATATTCGTTCTTTAAAATGAATTAACTTCAAGTAAATGATGGTGTCTTTGGTGCTGTTATTTGATACTTGTGTTATTTGTTTAGTGTGTGAGGAATTAGGCATCGGTTCCGTTTTCTCTGTTATGCGGGACATTCACATCGCTGTCAAACCTTACTTGTAATAAACACTTTCTGCTGTCAACAGAACAAGCTCTTATTTCTTGAATAAAGTGAATAATTGCATGTTAGCGTTCTCCACCATAGAAGTATATTGACACGGCTTAATTTGATTATTATTAATTTTATATGATGAATACGAGTTTGTTTTGTTGACGGCAGAAAATGTTTATTATAAGTAAAATTTGACAGAAATTTGTATCTCCCCGGTCGATGTTTGGGTACATTAGCCACGTTAAGCGTTTTAGACTGTCCCTGTGTGTGTGTGTAAGCAGTGCTGGGAAGGTTACTTTGGAAATGTAATAGGTTACAGATTACAAGTTACTCTATTTAAAATGTGATGCGTATTGTAACTTTTAAATTGATCAAAGCAATGCAACATTACATTTGATTACTTTTCCAAGTGTCTAATGTTCAACTGTTAAAGGGGTTTGGAGCTTATATGACAAAACTATTTGAATTTGAATTATTGACAAGTGTCATTTAACAAAACTGAATATTATGTCATTTAACATAGTTCTGAATTTGAAATTTTAAACTTGAATAATGAACATTTGAAATGTAACAGTGTAATTTTTTTATGGCGGTTTTTTAATAGACATAGACATTTTCAGACAGCATATTTTTTTGTTTTGAATTCTTTGACTGCAAATATCCAGTTTTTAAAAATACAGCTTCAAATCTTCAAGATGAAGAAGAAATTCGCAACATCAAATTCAATATTTAAAATTCAAAGTGCAGAAATTCAGATGGTACAGAAAGTAGGTCAGACGTCATCCACAGGAAAGAGTAGATGATCTCCGTAAAGTCAAACGAAGCATTTACTGCGACCGGGAGGGGACATGTTCGGTTCACTTATGGCGCTTTTCCACTGCAGTTTAACCCCCCCCCCAGCAGCAGAGACTGTGGTGCAGTGACGCAGGCTGTAGAGGAGGAGGGCAGGGATGTTCGTACAGGTGTGCTGCGTTACTTGAATACCTATTCATGTAGAATGTTCTGTGAATTATCAATAAACTTTTGAATAATATTTAAAAATGTTCAATGTATCACTTGTTTTTTATTTATGTGTTGGTTTGTATCATCATGGCATTAATCATGTCTTTTTTCAAGAGGTTCATTACGTGCTCATACAATAATACATTTTTAATATAGTCTGGAGGTACACTTATTCGATCAGATTGTTTTTAATTGAAGCAAAACACAGATACAAAGGTAAACATATAAACAGAAAACATACTCTAAAAATATAGCAAGTTCAAAAGTATATACATAAGGCTTTTTCATTCCGCGTCGCCCCATCAAGCTCTCGCTGGATCCGCTCCTCGTCTATCAACGAGAGGAACGTCTGTACTTCCTCAACAGACAACGAAACAGACATTTTTTGGTTGATGCAAAAAGGTGCGTTTGTTTAAACAGAAGATGCGTCCGATCCTTCGCTGGCTGTGCTGATTTAAATCTTTCGGGTATATGTTGGGTCTCGTGTCGCAAGTTCAGTGACGCAGTAATGATGATTTTCTCCGGCCAATCAGTGATCAGCAGAGTTTACACATCACGTTTTGGTAACGGTACGGATCGCTTGGAACCCCGGCCGAGGTGGTACTAAAAAAGTACCAGGTACCAGGTACTGTACCCAGTGGAAAACCCCCCAAAAGTGAAAACTGAAGCGAGCCCCGCCACCTCTGAGGAGACATCAGCGGGCTCCACCGCTTCGAGAGGGCCTGAAGCGAGCTTATAGACAGTGTTGGGAAGTGACTAGTTACATGTAAGGGAATTACGAAATTGAATTACAAAATAAATGTAATTGTAATTAGTTACTAAAATGTGTAATTAAATTACAGTTACTTATGAAAATGTTAATGATTACAAAGGGGGTTACATCTGAATATTTTTACATACATACAGATTTGATTTCTTTCATAAATTGCATTGATTGCTCTAAAATACGAGACAGAAATGTTTCAGGAGTTCAGGACACATGCTTATTCCATAACCGTTTTATTTCCTATTTGAGTTTATGTATATGTATTATTTAAGATGTTGTTTTCCTAGGCATTGTTAGATGTCAGTGTTTCATGTCATAGCAATGCAAAGTTTGATTTCAAAACCAGCATCATAGTTAAAGGGGTCATATGATGCTTTTTTTTAAAGATGATTATTTGGTGTATTTGGTGTAACAGAATATGTTGGCATGCTTTAATGTTCAAAATCTCATTATTTTTAAAATACTGTACATTATTGTAGGTCCTCTATGCCCCACCTCTCTCAAATGCGGTTAGTTTTCTACAAAGCCCCTCCTTCTGACTAGCACAGTCTGCTCTGATTGGCCAGCTGACACAGTGCACTGTAATTGGCCGAACACTACAAGCACGAGTCAGAAATGTAACGCTCATTATCATAATTACGAGCTTCAGCTTTCAAAACTGAAGTAAAGACAGTTAATAATGTCCTTAGTTTCAGCATCAGTTCAAGCAGAGAAAGGAACAGAGCCGCGTGACAGACACAGTGATGAAGCTCGTATGTGTTTCCACACAAGCAGCGGTTTAGACAGCTGACTCCACTGTGATGTGACCGTCTCTCTCTCTCTCTCACACGAGCGCACACACACACACAAACAAACCGCGATTAAGACGATTTCTGACACGTCATTCTCAGAATGTCTTCTTTTGTGCGTAACTAGATTAATCTTTCTGCTGTGATGTGACCGTCTCTCTCTCTCTCTCACATGAGTGCGCACACACACACAAACAAACCGCGATTAAGATGATTTCTGACACGTCATTCTCAGAATGTCTTCTTTTGTGCGTAACTAGATGAATCTTTCTGCTGTGATGTGACCGTCTCTCTCTCTTTCTCTCTCTCACACGAGCGCGCGCACACACACACACACACAAACAAACCGCGATTAAGACGATTTCTGACACGTCATTCTCAGAATGTCTTCTTTTGTGCGTAACTAGATTAATCTTTCTGCTGTGATGTGACCATCTCTCTCTCTCACACATGAGTGCGCGCACACACACACAAACAAACCGCGATTAAGACGATTTCTGACACGTCATTCTCAGAATGTCTTCTTTTGTGCGTAACTAGATGAATCTTTCTGCTGTGATGTGACCGTCTCTCTCTCTCTCTCTCACACATGAGTGCGCACACACACACACAAACAAACCGCGATTAAGACGATTTCTGACACGTCATTCTCAGAATGTCTTCTTTTGTGCGTAACTAGATGAATCTTTCTGCTGTGATGTGACCGTCTCTCTCTCTCTCTCACACGAGCGCGCGCACACACACACAAACAAACCGCGATTAAGACGATTTCTGACACGACATTCTCAGAATGTCTTCTTTTGTGCGTAACTAGATGAATCTTTCGCCAGGTTTCTACTAGCCTTGCTCTGTAACCGGCACAATCTCAAACTCTGATTTACTACAGCGCAATGTTAGCATAGAGAACTCGTTTTTGTGATGGTAGAGAAAAACTGCATGCTCGTGACCATGCAAAACAATCAATAAAAAGAGTACTCTCAAACTTAAAATGTTCTGCTTGTGTGCAATACTTAGCCTACTTATGAACCACCTTCAAAAGATTTAGGAAAATTAACCCTTCCCATAATAAAGTGACTCTTAAGTGCAACTTAAAGCGATCTTGATCAGAGCATTTAGTTTGTGCCGGAAAGGAGGTCAAATATTTGCCTTATCGTATTGAGTGCATGATGTACTGTTCACAATCATCAGTGTTTATCTTTAGAGAAGGGCCATCTCTGATGAACATGAGTACATAGCATGAAATAACCCAGTTCTGTCTTCCTTACAGTAACTCAGTTCCTCAGCTTTTAAGTTTTCCAAATCATCATTTTTATGTTTGTTGTTTTGCAGGACAATAGTATCTCTGAGTTTGTGGTCATCTGGGGATTATTCTGACACATCTGAGAGGTGAGTCCTTTAAACAGAAAATAGTTCATGGGTTGATCACTTTCAATTAAACACTGTGCAGTTCTTACAATAACTTGAATGTGTTTTTTTTCTGAACATGGTTTTGTAACATGGTCATTACATTTTTTTTTTAGAGGTGAGATCAGTCAAAAATGTAAGTTTGATACAAATATCCAGTTAGCAATTAAAAACAATTGCCTAATTAAACATTGTATCTTTCAACTTTTTTGCATAATATTGCATTAGTATCCCCTAGAAAGGAATATTAACAAATACTGTACTTCTAAATGTTTGACAAAAATGTTGTCATCAGTCACATGGTGCAACTAACAAAGATACAGTCCAACCAATCGCTTGTCCAAAAAATACTTTATTATAATTATAATACATAATTATATTATTGAGAGGGCCAGCCCCATACAACTGTGTGCCAAAGTCAATAAGTCTCTTAAAGGGATAGTTCAGACAAAAAAGAAAATTGTCATCTTTTATGAAACACAAATATATAATTTTTTAAATATTATGTAATTTGACTTTTATTAGAAGACAAGGGTAGTTTAGGTTGTTTGACTCCCTAAATATGTCATATTTATGAATTATTGGATGATATATGTGACCCTGCACCACAAAATCCGTCATAAGGGTCCATTTTTTAAAACTGAGATTTATGCATCATCTGAAAGCTGAATAAATCATATTTCCATTGATGTATGGTTTGGACAATATTAGTCTGAGATACAACAATTAGAAAATCTGGAATCTGAGGATGCAAAAAAATCTAAATATTGAGAAAATCATCTTTAAAGTTGTTCAAATGAAGTTCTTAGCAATGCATATTACTAATCAAAATTATTTTTTTCTAAATATCTTCATGGAACATGATCTTAATATTCTAATGATTTTTGGCATTAAAAGAAAAATCTATAATTTTGACTCATACAATGGCCCTTGTTAGAGCGCCCGCCTCCGCTGGAAACCCGGGTTCGAGACCTGTGATGGTGCGGACCCGGGGGTTTAACAATCATTGTTTAACATGTTCAGACTGAGCCAACAGACCATTTTAACATGATAAATTGAATATTAACAAAATGTATGGGTCTAGGTTAAAAAATGTCATTTTCATGAAAACTATTAAAATGGATTTATAGCGTTTTGGAAAAGAGCTCTTCAAATATACCCCAGCGACTCAACACTGCTTTTGTGCTCCAGGGTCACATTTTTGAAAAAGCTTAAGAATTATATATAAAAATTGTGGAAATTAATAGGATGTGTACTCTCACACATATCACATTTTACTTGATGCTGCATGATGTTTTTAGATTCATTCAATTTGATCCTTACCTAAAAATAACAACAACATTTTTTCAAATCCATATGAATAGTAATGCATACTGCATTTCCTAACTTGATTTTGTCACATTTAAAACTAGATAAAATATTTTTACATTATAGTGGATACTAAATTAGTCACTGAGACTGACATTTTAGTAGCTAAATATGTGAAAAATTCAGCTTTTCCATTAATTGAGTAAATTAAATTTTCTATAAATGATAGGAATGTTTGACATTACTGTGTATTTGATCAAATACAGGCAGGCTGGGTGAGCGTAAGATAACATTAGACACTGCCCCGGAGTCAGGTGCTGCTGTTGTGCTGTGTAAACCTTGCATTAATATGTGCCAGATTTACTAGCAGCTTGTGCCAGCGTAAACCCTCATTTGGAGTTAAACAATGCTATCAGCAGTGATCGACTGATATTGATTTTTTTTTATAACCGATACCGATACCAATTATTTGCATGTTTATGATTTATTTACTGTTATAAAGTAAATAAATAACAGACTGTTGAAAATTAACATTCTTTCATGTAAAATTTTATCTTCAAATTACAACAAATTACATGTTTAAATAAAAACATTTTATTTATAAAAGCATCATCAGCAACACTGATATTAACAATAAGCAAAATAATGTCCAATGTTTTCAAATGGAGAAAATAAAGGACAGGAGGTCATACAACTTCATTTTAAACTACAGTTTTAGGTTTAAACGCTGTTTAATAGACTAAAGAGTGAGCTGAATAAATTAATTCACTGAATAATATTCTCTGGAATATTGGAAATAAGCCATAACAAACAAAACATCGTATTTTATAGCATTTCTTAACTGGCATGTTTTATCAGAATTATTAAAATGTTTTTGTCATTATAAATTATGAAAACAGCTGACAGCGGTTTATCTATTTACACAGAACTATACTCAAACTGCGATCGCTTGCGGAGATAATCATTAATTTTGATAGAGATGTTTATTGGTGAAATAATGGTTCTATAGTAAATGTTAATATAATTCAGCGTGTTTCAAACGAGTGAATCTTGTATAAAGTTACATGCGGTGGTCGTGCTGGAGCTTCTCCTGAGTGAACAGTGTCCACTGCTCCAAGTGTGTGTGTGTGTGTGTGTCCACTGCTCCAGGTGTGTGTGTGTGTGTGTGTGTGTGTGTGTGTGTGTGTGTGTGTGTGTGTGTGTGTGTGTGTGTGTGTGTGTGTGTGTGTGTGTGTGTGTGTGTGTGTGTGTACTGTCACAACAGTGTGTGTCTGTGTGTGTCCACTGCTCCAGGTGAGTGTGTGTGTGTGTGCCACTGCTCCAGGTGTGTGTGTGTGTGCCCACTGCTCCAGGTGTGTGTGTGTGTGTCCACTGCTCAGGTGTGTGTGTGTGTGTGTGTGTGTGTGTGTCCACTGCTCAGGTGTGTGTGTGTGTGTCCACTGCTCAGGTGTGTGTGTGTGTGTGTGTGTGTGTGTGTGCCCACTGCTCCAGGTGTGTGTGTGTGTGTGTGCGTGTGTCCACTCCAGGTGTGTGTGTGTGTGTGTCCACTGCTCCAGGTGTGTGTGTGTGTGTGTGTGTGTCCACTGCTCCAGGTGTGTGTGTGTGTGTGTGTGTGTGTGTCCACTGCTCCAGGTGTGTGTGTGTGTGTGTGTGTGTCCACTGCTCCAGGTGTGTGTGTGTGTGTGTGTGTGTCCACTGCTCCAGGTGTGTGTGTGTGTGTCCACTGCTCCAGGTGTGTGTGTGTGTGTGTGTGTCTACTGCTCAGGTGTGTGTGTGTGTGTGTGTGTCCACTGCTCCAGGTGTGTGTGTGTGTGTGTGTCCACTGCTCCAGGTGTGTGTGTGTGTGTGTCTGTCCACTGCTCAGGTGTGTGTGTGTGTGTGTGTGTGTGTCCACTGCTCCAGGTGTGTGTGTGTGTGTGTCCACTGCTCCAGGTGTGTGTGTGTGTGTGTGTGTCTGTCCACTGCTCCAGGTGTGTGTGTGTGTGTGTGTGTGTGTGTGTGTGTGTCTCTCCAATGCTCCAGGTGTGTGTACTTGGATGGGTCAAATACAGAGAACACATTTCACTGCTGGTTATACTCTCTATAATTATGGATTATGTTTTTTTTTTTTACAGAAACGATATCCGATTATGTTAAAATGCTTAAATATCGGTAAACCGATATATCGGTCGATCTCTAGCTATCAGCATTTACTAAAGACACCCAGTGAAAAATGAACGATGAAAATATGTGGACACAATTATTTTTCATGCAAATATAGGAATTACCCTTTCAAACACAATTTATAAGAGAAGCGTATCATGCAATGGTAAATTAGGTTTGTTGTACAATTACAGGTATTTATTTAACACCCCAAAAGAAAACATGCTCTGAGGCTCTGTTCTGCGAGACTGCAGCATCCAAAGTAATTCAAATCAGGACCTCGATGATTAAAATAGTTATATATGCAAGACATCAGGCAGTTCAATCATTAGTTGACTGTTAGATGCCTGTATGTTGCATTATATAATGATTATATAGATGAATTCAAATGTATACAACCTGACGAAATGCACTGGAGAGGATGCAAAAAGCCAGTGCTCTGTCTCAAGTCTTTTTGTAGTAAAGCTATTACTGGATTGTTGCATTGTAGGTGACCGGTGTATTGTTTCAGCTGTCAGTGAGGGATGCTTCTTTACATAAATTACGGCTTTGACAACAATTTTAGTTTCTTGAAGTGTAACTGAAATTAATGAAATGGTTGTAATTTGAGAAGCGTGTTGTTATCTGCAGCCTCCCGAGAGACAGATCGTGGTGGGTATCTGTGCCATGTCTAAGAAGTCAAAGTCCAAACCTATGAAGGAGATCCTGGAGAGACTCTGTCTGTTCAAATACATCACTGTGGTTACGTTTGAAGAGGACGTCATTCTGAATGAGCCGGTGGAAAACTGGCCGCTCTGTGATTGTCTCATCTCTTTCCATTCCAGAGGTTTGTAGCGAAGTCTGTGTTTGTTACAGGTTACGAAACAAGTTTTTGCTGTATAAGTCAGACCTGACTATAAGCTGCACTGTGTCAAAATTACATTGTTGAGAGAGAAAAAAAGGATTAGGGTGTATTCACACCAGGAAAGTCCGCTAGTTCGCTTGCTTTGGTCCGTTTAAAAAAAAAAATAAAATAAAAATATTGTTGGTGCCGTTTGCTTTCACACTGCCCTTTTTGCAAGTGAATCAGAAATTGTAAACAAAACCACACGTGTGCGAAGGTCATCCATTCATTGGACAGAAATTCTCAAGCAGGGAAAACAGCAAAACAGACTAATCATGGAGATCTTTCATATGCAATTTTTATTCTTTTACTGATTTGGTGCTATCAGATACTAACGCAATATGAAGAAACTTATGAGCATCATGAGACAATGTTATAATTACGACTTATCTATAGATATAAAATACTTAAAGTACAACGCAATGTTAGTTTAAACATTTAACCTTGATAAATGTGCGCTATTAGGCATATCCAATTGTTAGTGCGGAGAGTGGAAGCTGAAGCACGCTTCAGGACATCAGTGGAAGCAAATTAAATACGCCGTCATTTTTGCTCATAAAGGTAAGAATAATACCTTGTACGGAACTGTACAGGGTCTATTTTTATTTGTGTGCACTCACAGCATCAACGAAACATTGTGCTTTTGTCAAATAAAGAAAACAAACAGTATGTGCTTACCGTCCCGGTCTTAATCTGGAGCGCTTCACAAAAATGAACCTGAAAAACTGTGAATATTTTCCTTACATGAATGTATAGAAAGCTTTAAATGACTACAAAACGAAATAATTAGAAACTCTTTCATTATGTAATCCATTAAGCATTTCTTTCTAAAGGCCAATGATGAGATGAAGAGTCAGGATCATCAAATTCATCTTTGCGACACTGACTCAGAAAACACTAGTTTGTTAATAAATAATCAGAATATCACCTTACTATTTCCCTTCAACATATACATGGTCACTTAGCATATTTAGGGCGCTCATGTCACGTTGGTGTGCGCCACGGTCACGAAAACTCATGCATTTTTAAACATTGTGGTTGAAACACAAAAAACAGCACTACATCTGTTTCTGAGCGTGATTTCTGCAATTGGGTCAGATCGAGGTCGGGTCATATTCACACTTTAAACAAACCGTACCAGAGCGGACCGAGACCACCTCTTCATCTGGGTCTTCATCACGGTTGTTTGGTGCGATTGCTGTATTCACACCTTCCCCAAAAGACTCGCACCAAGAGGGGAAACCAACTTAAGTTTAAGTTTAACCAAACAAGACAGGTGTGAATGCACCCTAAGTTGCATCGGTGTTTAAGTCGCATTTTATTATTACAAAATAAATAACAGAAAAAAAATTATGGAAACATTTACTAAACACTATAAGCGTGTATTTTTATTCCCTTCACTTCACCACAAATGCTCGTTTTTTATTTTACGCTATTCAGGACAGAACAGAAATGGAAAATATATAGTATAAAGTATATATATATATTGTATAAAACAAACAATAATTACAGTGCCATTCGTTATAAACAACAATGATTATAAACGTAGAGCATAAACACATTTCTGTAACAAACTACCGATGTGTGGGGAAATATACTATACATGCATCACCCTGGAGCACAACAGCAGTGTTCAGTCGCTGGGGTATATTTGTAGCAATAGCCAAAAATACATTGTATGGGTCAAAATTATACATTTTTCTTTTATGCCAAAAATCATTAGGATATTAAGATCATGTTCCATGAAGATATTTAGTAAATTTCTTACCGTAAATGTCAAAACTTAATTTTTGATCAGTTATATGCATTGCTAAGAACTTCATTTGAACAACTTTAAAGATGATTTTCTCAATATTTATAATTTTTTGCATCCTCAGATTCCAGATTTTCTAATGTTTGCATCTCAGAAAAATATTGTCCAAACCATACATCAATGGAAATATGATTTATTCAGCTTTCAGATGATGCATACGTATCAATTTTGAAAAATTGACACTTAAGACTGGTTTTGTGCTCCAGGGTCATATATGAACTTGGGCCTTTCTCATTCTCATCTAATCTAAATGTGTGCGTGTTACGATCTTGATGTTAAAGAGAGATGATGCCGTAACATTTTAGTGAGACAACTGTTACTGAGTGTGGTGCAGATCAAAGATGTTACCGAAAAGTAGTATTTCAAGAGACTTTACTGAGGAAAGATACACATAATTACATCAACACAACAACAAAAGAAACCGGAGTGTCACCAAAATTAAATAAATAAACAAGACAAAACAATCCTTATACTAACTAACAAAAATAAATCTTCAGCGTATACAACGCCCAAGCTAAACTCATCTACAAACAAAAACACAAGGGTGGCGTAACACTCTCAAATCGAATCTAACAAAGTACGAACTAACCTGATAATCACAAAGAGCCGTATTTGATTAAATAACTCGATGCACTAAAATGCGTTCTTCACTATAAACTTGACATGTAATAAGACTGAAACTCCAACATGGACATCAGCGTTATCGTTTATGAATAGTTCGATACAAGAATAGCCAAAGCACAAATATATAAATAGATGAAAACCACACAACACAGCTCAATAAGACAAGATACTTTAAGCATTGGGAGATAACTGGCGTCGAACGCAAACCGCTGACCGCGTTGGAGCACAAGGTACGCTGGCATGGCGCACACACACAATCAACTGGAGTCCTTAATTACAGCTGGCACGTCAGCAAATTGGCAGAACATCATGAGGTCAGAATGATGATTGGCAGTCGAGTCAGCCAATAAACACCGACCTAGAAGCGGAGCAAAGCGTACACAAAAAGACAGGAGAGCGAGAAAAAGAAACACACGTGGAACTTAACTGCGCTTTAAGCATGTTTGTCGCAGCATGTTTCAGATGAGAAAAATGCTTTGGCCTTATTTTGAAAAATATGGTATCTAATAATTACTTCAAGTAAAATTAGTATAAAATGGTTTACATTTTAAATAACAGATTATGGTTAATGATTCAATGATTGAAGTTGTGCCCATATTTGTAAAACATTATGTTTAGTTTGTGTAGAATGTGAATTTAAACCATGGTCTCAATACTCTTTTCTGATTGGCTGAAAGCTATGCATTATAAATACTGAATGCACAGGTAGCTCCAGTCAGTTTCTCTATTGACAACAAGAGCAGAAATGTACTCCAGCTCTTGATATGAAGCTGTTTGTGAATTTATGTTCATTATTTATTGTCTGTTTTTAAAGGATTCCCACTGGATAAAGCCGTGGCTTACAAGAAGCTGAGGAATCCGTTTGTCATCAATGATCTGGGTCTTCAGTATTTTATTCAGGACAGGTGAGCTTCATTTCCACCATCAGGTCGTCATCTTGTTGTAAGTTAATTGCATTGTTTATTGACAGCACATGATGTGCTCCGATAGAGAAGATATTGCCAGCTATACTTCATGCTTTTAAAACTGGAGGAAAACCTTTGCTCGTTATATATGATAGATAAGTAGATGGATTCTCCCAGGTATTGTACATTTATTTTTGTGTTGGTGTGTGTGTGTGTGTGTGTGTGTGTGTGTGTGTGTGTGTGTGTGTGAGGGGGGCTGTATGTTCTTATGCTACGATTGCCAAATGGGTTAAACTGTTGCCTCCATGTTTGCTGTTCACAGGCTGTCACGAGACGCCAAAATGACACTGTTGTTATCCATTTAAGGGGAATATATGCCTCTGGAATTGATTACCATGGGCCTGTATTTTAATATAATTTCCTCATTGTTAATTGTATTTGTGTTGGTTTTAACTAATAGAATACATGTACACAGACAAAACACGCTGAGAACCATTGCTTTTTACAGATTAAAAAAGTAAGGCTATCTTGGTTATCTTAGTGACATGAAAAACAAAAAAGGTTAATCAAACTGAGAGTGATCAGTGAACCCCATTTCTGAAGCGGTCATTGATTTCAGTTCTGCACACTTACAGAAGCTCTGCGCAATTAAACTATTACATATAATAACCTTTATTGTTTATGAATTCGCAAGAGTGCCAAAGTCAGTTCTCTGGAAAACTGGATTTCTTCATCACTGGTGATTAATCTAAATGTTAGGGCTGGCTCGATACCACTTTTTCAGAACCGATACCGATCCGATACCAAAAATTATCTGCCGATATCGATCCGATACCAAAAATGATCTGCTATATACCAAAAAGTATCTGCGATATCGATCCGATACCAAAAATGATCTGCTATATACCAAAAAGTATCTGCTGATACCGATCCGATACCAAAAATGATCTGCCATATACCAAAAAGTATCTGCCGACCGATCCGATACCAAAAATGTGGAGTATCTTCCGATACCGATATCGATCCGATACAGCACAGTTTTTTTTAAATCAGTGTATAATTTCTATATCTCAGTGTGTGTTGACCTGCTCATCACTCTTTTGTGTTTTACACACAATCTACTAAATATAGACAAATTTACTGTAAAGAAAAACAACAAATGAATGAATATGTAATAATAATCTATGACAAAAATACTTTTATAAACTAGGTTAGTGGATAATTCAGTAGCAAAAATGACTCTAGAAAAATCATGAGTGCACAATAATTTCATCAAATCTAAAATTTGTGAAACAAAAATTTTGGGGAACAAAGAAAAGTGAATAAGTGTAGGACTAAATCTGGTAAAAATTATATATTGCTCTTTGTATTGTTGTAAAATACATTCATGGAAAACAAGTAATATATTTATATAGAAATATATATGCTGTAAAATTAAAATACATTTATTTTAAACGTACTGCACAGTAATGTGGCAGCACCATATAACAGATGAGACGAACAAGAAAGGCTATTAATAATTTTTCATTGCGCAAAAATATAATACAGAGCGGCATTAATCGCTTATGAGCATCCCGTGCGCAGAATGATGAGCTTGAAGCAACACTGAGTCACAGTGTGCAGGTGCAGCGCTCCGGAGTCCGCTTAGAGAAGTTCAAAGCACAAAGGAAAGAGATATCAATGCGTAGTGTATTAAATCTGTGTGACAGTTTATTGAGCCTTTTCTTTTAACCGTTTTAAATGTCAGTTACTGTGCTTATGAAGAACCCTTGATAGTGCTCTCTACAACAGTGTTGTGATCTAACAGACACCTGGTAGAAAGTAACACGATTTAGAAACCGCACGAGACTGTAGCTAGATAAAATCCTTTTATGCAAAACCATTGGACTTTATTTGCAGATCAAGTATAATAGTGGAGAGAGTTTATTGTCTTGACTCTAGTAACCGAACGGGACACGCAGTTTGAAAACTGAATGGAGGATGAAGGACAGCTGCAGCGGAGAGAAGTGTTTACGTGAACTTGACTTAAATATTCATCTGTACCTCACATTAAATTATGTAGCGGCTTCAGAACACTTGAAATATAGCGCACGAACACTTTATGCTGTTTTATAATATGTTTGTGGCTTTTGTGGGGCTTAACGATAACACAATATTAGCTATGCGGAATATCGAATTTGGATCGGTCTTGTCAGACCATTACCCCGATCCAGCAGGAAAATGCCAGTATCGAAGCGATACCAATCCTGAATATCGGATCGGCGTACCCCTACTTAATGCGTCTGATTGGCTATTTCATTCATGCACTCAACAGGTGCATTCGCTACTATCACGATACTTGTTTTTTAAGAATTTCGATTCTACAAGTATTGCGATTCGATATTTCTGTGTTGTGATTTTTGTTTTTAACTCTAGACCTTCATCACTGGTGATTAATCTAACTTTTCAGAACCGATACCGATCCGATAAAAATTATCTGCCGATATCGATCCGATACCAAAATGATCTGCTAATGATACACTTATACAGACTGTCACAATAAAGAAAAGCAAAAAAAACACATCTTAGCAGTCATTTTTCCTGTTTTATTTCCATTTTCAGTAAACAATAAACAAACAGCAACAAAAATTCCAATTCCCTTTTAATTTTAGAAAGTGTTTATTTTATTTATAATAACGAAACAAAATAATTCATTGGTAAGTGCATTTAATCTTGTGTGTGCTTTCATGAGCCTGATAATCAAGGTGTATTTGTGTAATTATATAAGTGCATTTCATCTTGTGTGCGTGTTTTGAATGTTTGCACAACAACTGAAGCGGCGTTTTAATGGAAGAGTATACTTTTTCAGTTATTCATTTTTTTTACGAAAGTTTGCCAAGTGGCTTCAAAAACAAGCTTTAATTTAATACATTTAAATTATTAACCTCACCCGAAAACACAACTGTTACTTATCGGACTACTGCTTTAATTAAGACATTTATTCAATAATTTCATTATAAACAGAGGGGGAAATAGGCCTTCTGGAGAAATGCAATGTCAGCGTGATCTGAACGGGATTTGGTTTAGCGGTGAGCATGAGCGGATCATTAGCGGAGCGTTTGCTTTGTCTGTGAGCGATTGAGCGGAGCTCCATTAATAAAATAAAATAAAGAGTCCGTGAAAGCTTTCTTTATTAACTCGAAAGCCATACTGGAATGCGTTAAATAAAATATATAATCCGTGACCTTTGTATATAAGCAAGGACTAAAATAAAGCAATGCATTTAATATGAATTAATATCGATTCTGGTGTAAAACGAAAAAAATCGCGATAGTTAGGTGAATCGATTTTTTTGTCCCATCCCTAAGGTACATGGTTGATTGGTTATGATGCTTGACACTGAAGAACAAAAAACATGCAAAAAGAAACCTTTGATGCAACTTTAACAGATCTAAATGCAATGTAGCAATATTTTACTTTAATCGCAATAGTCGTAATAGATTTCATTTAATTGTGCAGGGGTATTTTTTTGGACCCCCATTCTTGAAATAGGTGGGTATTTTTGCCTTTAATTTCCGACTCTGTCCTGCAGTGATTAATTGGTATTTTTGGGTGGAGTATGTCTTATAAGTATATAGCACTCCTCTGGCATGGGCGATTGTCATGGATTTCTACTCACAGGAAGTGCATCAACATACAATGCAATATTAACCTCTTTTTAACTGGCATGTTGTATAAAAGCAATATCAGATTTGAAATTGTGCTGTTGGTCTGAATATATCAATGCAAGCGGACGTCCTGGAAAGCACATGGAAACGAGAACGAAGCGTTTGCCACCGCTCTGAAACAGTTAATGTTATCAGTGGAAAGTTTTGCTGTGACACTTGTTTACTGGCTTGCAGCAGCTAGCTAATGTTTTAACTGCTTGAATATTTGCGTTCGAACCGGGGGCAAGACATGCAAACATTTGCCCATGAAGCGGTCATCACTGCAATAGAAGTGATTTTTCAAAGAGATGAATGTGATAATTGAATTTGGTTTAGAAACATTGAAACTGCATGCATCTACATGAATAATAGTGACACACCTGGTCCTTTTTTGTTTGTATTTATATATACGCAATAAATATATACAGTACACACTTGCATATTATGTAAACAAAAACATTTATTTTGGATGCCATTAATCGTTTGACAGCACTACTCAATATCAACTTATTGTTTTTATAAAATTCTTTAATATACACAAATGCTTTAATTTGCATAACTGCATCCTCGTGTCTACAGCAGAACAGCAGCAGGAATTATATTTTCAACAAGGGCACTCATGTCTGATTTTTGCCATTTAAGTCAACATTTACTCATCCTAATTTCATTCCAAACACATAACTTTCAGTCCTCTACGTGACACAAATTAAGATGTTTTTGATGAAATATGAGATATTTCTGTCTCTTTACCAAACATACACAGAGAAATATGTGACCCTGGAGCACAAAACCAGTCATAAGGGTCAATTTTGTGAAATTGAGATGCATGCACCATCTGAAAGCTGAACAAATCATATTTCCATTGATGTATGGTTTGGACAATATTTGGCTGAGATACAACTATTAGAAAATCTGGAATCTGAGGATGCAAAAAAAATCTAAATATTGAGAAAATCATCTTTAAATTAAGTTCTTAGCAATGCATATTACTAATAAAAAATTAAGTTTTGATATATTTACAGTATGAAATTGACTAAATATCTTCATGGAACATGATCTTAATATCCTAATGATTTTTTGCATAAAAGAAAAATTGATAATTTTGACCCATACAATGTATTTTTGACTATTGCTACAAATATACCCCAGCGACTGAACACTGCTTTTGTGCTCCAGAGTCACATATGGTAAACGGATGCTCTGATGTGCTTACTTGATGCACAAAAACAAACCTTGAGTGAATGACAGATGGGACTTTTTTTGTTTAATCAAATGTTAAGTAATGCTGTCAAAGAATGACAGAAGATAAAGAGGCCTTTTAAACATTGGTTTTCTTGAAGCACATTTAAATAACTTGCTGCATGATGTATTATTATTTTTTTTTGCAATTGACCTTTTCTCCCACAAAATCCTAATTCATATGCACTGTTTTGGGGTTTAGGAGAGAGGTGTATCGGATCCTGAAGGCCGAGGGAATACAGCTCCCACGCTTTGCGGTTCTGAACCGAGATCCTGCCAGACCAGAAGGTTTGTTAACTCCCTCAAATATCACTGACCTAGTTTGGGCTACATAAAATAAAGCTGTGTCAGCAGAGATCATCTGCATCACAGCGGTGTGTTCTCAGCTAATGTAGGGCATTAGTGTCATTTATCTGATACTGACAAATGAGAAAAAAAAACAAGCCTACAATATTAGCAGTTATAATAAGTAGGGATACACCGGTTGACCGGACAGAAATCAGAATCGGCTGGTCTTTGCTTATAAAGCACGGACGTTTTTTGGTCTTTTGTTTCGGAAGTGCACCCGCGTGCACACTACATTGTAATCATTTGCAAACATGTCATTTGTGTGGAAGACAAAACACAGAACAACAGATACCAAGAAGCGAACATCCGTTGATGTAACGTTGCTGGCGCACAAATAAGAGCCCATAAGAACTCATTTTCAGGGGAAGTTGCTAAAGCAAGGTTGATTTTGTTGCTAAATTATGTTGTGATGTGATTTCGTCATTATGTAATCATGATGCAAAATTGTTAATTTATATTTGTTCGTAAAATACTATAAATGCATAATATAATATTAAAATATAAATCCAAATTTTTAAATACAATACTTACCCTACACATTTTTGTAGGATTATAATTTAAGACTTTTATTATTATTATTATTAGCGAGTAAACTATACATTCTGAACAATTACAGTTTTAAGCAGTGTATTGGTAGTTCGTCAGTGCGCTACACTATAAAAGTCTGTGAAAATAGGGCACAATCTACTATGTTAATGTAGAGGAAGTTTCCGTGTTGATTTTTTACAGGTGTTTTACCTGCTATTTAAATTATGCACTGTATTTAATGGTTTCTGGTTACAGTGGATAATGGATAATGTTCAGGAAAATTACTAACTTTTCAATTTGTTACTATTTTTATTTAAAAAAAAATTGTTTTACAGTGTACCAACTCAGCTGGTTCTCAATTCCAGTCCCCCACATTTTGTATGTTACTCTTGTCTTATCGCTTCAGACGTTTGTTCTATTCGACTATAAGTGCCCTAAGAAGTGGACATCATATCACATCAAAAACTAATTTTCGGTTTTATTTTTGTAATAATTTAGTGAGTTGCTTTTGCTGTTTTACAGTGGGTTCATGAATGATTAAAACTGTTGCACGTTCCCTAGTTTACAGGATTTGTTGAAAGTGTACTTTACGTCAAATCCTAATCGAATAAAATCATATCAAGCATGTTTCCGTTGTTATAAAGCAGGGTTCACGTTGAACCGCTCGTGTACTGTGAATGCAAGGTGGTTACAGCACTATACAAGGGAAAAGTCTTGTGACTTTGCAGATTTGATTGTCTGGTTATGCTGTCGGTCTTGCAGCGGGAACCTGATCATGTGCCTTTAGACTCTCAAAATATGTTCTACCCAAATATCCGAATGATTTCAGGGCTTGTTTATGATGCTGTGTGATGTGTTTGCAGAATGTAATCTGGTGGAGGGAGAGGACCATGTGGAGGTGAATGGAGAGGTTTTCCAGAAGCCTTTCGTAGAGAAGCCAGTGAGTGCTGAGGACCACAATGTCTACATCTACTACCCCACATCTGCAGGAGGAGGCAGTCAGAGGCTCTTCCGCAAGGTGTGACCATAATGATTCACAATCAATCACTTCAACACTATTACAACTACAGTATTTAAGCAGAATACTGGTCCTGCTTTATATTAAGTGACCTTTACTATGTACTTGCATCAACAAAATAAGTACAATGTGCTTAGTGTTCATATTGTGGATACGGGTAAGGTTAGGAACAGGTTTGGGTTGGTTTAAGGGTGGGTTAAGGTGTAAGGGATGGGTCAACAGTGTAATTATAAATGCAATTACAGAAATTAATTACAGATGCAATTACATGCAAGTAGTTTTGTCATAAGACCCAGTACTTCGGTACCAAGTAGGTACTAAAAAAATGAAAACGTCACGGTACCAGGTTATTTAAAGTACCGGTGGTACTGAGGACCCGTAGCACATATGATTTCTGCGATGGAATCTCGGAACCTAGTTTAAAAACGGAATTTTCAGTTTATCACGGAATGTGTCAAAGTTTGGAGGAATTAATCAAAAGTAGGTCATTACACTTAAATCAAATCGCCATATGGATTAGTAACTGTAAATATTAAGCTGCAAAAGTTGATTCGAATATGAATCCTGCATGTTCTGTACGTCTCTGTGTGAATTAATGAACGACAGAGACACGCGGTTGTGTTTGCTAACGTTACATACACTGAAGCGCGTGATGATTTCAGCATCTGCCATCTCAATGAGGACATAAATTATCAGGCGTTTTTAAAAATGGTCCAAAATTGGTTTTCAAACGTCAAAACAATCTTCGTGACTTGCTTGTAAAATCTGAATTCCCTTCACGTAAAAATCAAAGCATTCCAACTCTTCCTCCGGGAAATTACACATGTGGCAATTGCGTCCAGTGTGCTTTACGCACAAGTGCTATTCCTTTAGTCATCCACGTACTGGACATAATATTTCGATACGTGGTACTCTTACCTGTGCTTCTACTCATGTGATCTATCTCATTCGTTGTCCTTGTGGCCTTGTATACGTTGGTAAAACATCCAGACAACTACGTACTTGCATTAGCAAACATCGCAGTGATATTAGAACAGGAGATATGCGTCGTCCTATGGCGTCTCATTTTACACAAGTAGGCCATAACGTCATTGCTTTACAATATATTGGTATAGAGAAGGTAATAAAACCCTCAAGTGGAGGAGATTATGAGAAGAAATTATTACAGAGGGAATGCTTTTGGATTTATACCTTAAATACTTTGTCACCATAAGGGTTGAATGATGATTTTGATTTTAAGCCTTTCTTATAGTGATTGAACCATTTCTTCATTTGTCGCTGATTATTGGTAAAGTGAATCGTTTTTTGTGTAACATGATCTGTACCACTTGTCACATGTTTTTTGTATGTGGGCCTAATTGAGGTGATTACCTGTTTCTATTTAAAGTTGACTTTACTCTACATTGATATTAAGCCTGATGAAGACCTGTGGGTCGAAACGTTGCTATTAATAAATTCATTTGGAGCTGCTATTTTCAGTGTGCGGACTTCACCTCTTCCTTTCGACATAAATACATAAACATCATATCCAGAACTGCTCTGAGAGTCACTTCATCAGCATTTTACCATTTAATTTGAGTAAAACCAGCATCATATCATATACACAGAAATGTAAAGGTATTCACGGCAACCCGGCAAAATAAAAGTTCGGTTTAGACATTGTGCCAGAAATATATTAGACTTCTATTATTTAGTAGAATGTATTTGATACTACTACTACTGTTTAAAACATTTTAATAAATAATTACACAATATTTTTTCTATGTTTTAATTTTAATAAATTCATTTTAATCCCCTTTATTTGCCCAAAAATTAAAAGTGTTTTAAGCTTCCAACATTTCTGGAAAGTTTCCGAAATTCCCGGTAAGCTTCCAACATTTCTGGAAAGTTTCTAAAATTCCCGGTAAGCTTCCAAAAATACCGGAAAGTTGTCCAAATTCCCAGAAAGTTTCCAAAATTCCTGGAAAACTTCTAAAATTCCCGGTAAGCTTCCAAAATTTCTGGAAAGTTTCCGAAATTCCCGGCAAGCTTCCAGCATTTCTGGAAAGTTTCCAAAATTCCTGCAAAGCTTCCAAAATTCCCGGTAAGCTTCCAAAATGTCTGGAAAGTTTCCAAAATTCCAGGTAAGCTTCCAACATTTCTGGAAAGTTTCCGAAATTCCCGGTAAGCTTCCAACATTTCTGGAAAGTTTCCAAAATTCCCGGTAAGCTTCCAACATTTCTGGAAAGTTTTCAAAATTCCCGGTAAGCTTCCAAAAATACCAGAAAAAGTTGTCCAAATTCCCGGAAAGTTTCCAAAATTCCCGGTAAGCTTCCAACATTTCTGGAAAGTTGCTGAAATTCCCGGCAAGCTTCCAGCATTTCTGGAAAGTTTCCAAAATTCCACAAAGCTTCCAAAATTCCCGGTAAGCTTCCAAAATTTCTGGAAAGTTTCAGAAATTTACTGAAAATTTTTCAACTTTTTGCAACCCTAAGCTTATGTAGCAATGGTATATCTCTGATTGATTGTGTTTTTAATGATTTATGGTGGTGCAAATAAGTATGTATTATTCAAAAACAAGAAGATATAATCATAACAGGACATGGTATGCTTGCAAGGTTTGTGTTAGCACTAAAAACATGTAAATAATTGAACTCCTGGCACACTGTTGTTGTGTTTCAGTGCCACAAACCATCCAAACTCGTCCTAACTGATCACGTTACGTCTGTTTCAGATCGGCAGCAGAAGTAGCGTGTATTCTCCCGAGAGTAACGTCAGGAAGACTGGATCCTACATCTATGAGGAGTTCATGCCCACAGATGGAACTGATGTGAAGGTATCGCAGGAGTTTATCTTCAGCAGAGCAAAAAAGCTCTCACCATTTTTATGTCTTTTTACATTAGTGGAGTCACTCATATATTTAGATTTTCTTAAGAGGAATTTTTTTTCTGTTCTTCACAAAACTTCTTGAGACGTAATGTTTGTGAAAACTCTGGCTGTTCAGTTTTTGGTTTTATTTCCCTTGCTGAAGCTTTTACAGCATTTGGACATGCAATCAGTTAATTAAAAAACTACAAAAAAATGTGACAAGTACATAAATCCTTAAATATCTAATTTAAATCAGAGTTTAAGCTGAGGTGATAAAAGAGTGTCTAAACTGATTTGTTCTAATAATGTGTATTTTAAAATTATTTCCAGATGGGTTATGTTTAAAATATGTGACCCTGGAGCACAAAACCAGTCATAAGTAGCAATAGCCAAAAATACACTGTATGGGTCAAAATTATAGATTTTTATTTTATGCCAAAAAACATTAGGATATTAAGATTATGTTCCATGAAGATATTTTGTAAATTTCCTACCATAAATATAAAAAACTAAATGTTTGATTATTAATATGCATTGATAAGAACTTCATTTGAACAACTTTAAAGATGATTTTCTCAATATTTAGATTTTTTTGCATCCTCAGATTCCAGATATTCATATAGTTGTATCTCAGACAAATATTGTCCAAACCATACATCAATGGAAATATCATTTATTCAGCTTTCAGAAGATGCATGCATCTCAATTTCACAAAATAACCCTTATGACTGGTTTTGTGCTCCAGGCGGGTCACACGTGTCCAAAGTTCTTCTCAAAAATGTGAATTAGCTAGTGAGTGCCACCTTGTGGCAGATTTTACGAGTAGCCCCAGAGTGTATTCAGAATATTTCACTGCTAGAAGATCAGGATACGTCACGCTGTCATTTGGTCTGAAAGGAATGTGCATGATCGGGTCTACACCATAAGATTTGCCGTGTTATAAACCAATGGAATTGGGGGTGGGCGCAGTGGCGGAGCCAGGATGTTTTCATAGGGGGGGGGCAGGGAGGGGCCAGCAACCAGTCTGGGGTGGCACAGAAATCTTCATTATATCAATATAAAAATGTGGTTGACTATAAACTATTTTAGTGCCTAAAACACAGTTGAATACAATTAATTTCTACTTAATCGTAATTGAGAAATTGTGAATTATTATATCAAGTAATATGACCATTTTTGTATTATTCATCACCTCCAGATATTTTAATAAAGGGGCTCACTATAGCTTTATTGCTCTGTCAGTTTGGTTCTGGTTCTCAAAATCCCCCAAAACGTGTTCTCTAACATCACATACTCATGGATGAGACATGCAGTTAGTGATACGAATGTGACAAAACAACAGCACATAAATGCCAGAATGTAAAATGAATTGTTTTATGCATTTAAATGGTTTCATTTAACCATTTAATGGAAGCTTGCCGGGAATTTCAGCAACTTTCCAGAAATGTTGGAAGCTTACCGGGAATTTTGGAAACTTTCCGGGAATTTGGACAACTTTTTCTGGTATTTTCGTTTTGGAATTGGAATTGCACAAGAATTGCACGAGAGCATATATTTTAGTTTAGTATGCATTTGAGAGACGTTCTGAAATGTAATGCATACATGCACAGTTTGCAGCTTTAATCACCTTTTTGGTAATTTCATGACTTAACTGACGACAGAACTGCGTTGATGCTCATAGTTTCTTGTGCACTTATTTATGATGACGTGATCAGAGCATGCGCCGTGAGCACAGTGACGGCTGACAGAACAGGGACGTCACCGGAGCCACACGTCACCCCGCCCCGATGTGTCGCCCCGCCCCAATCGTCCAGATTGCACTCTGGAGTACTTGGATTTGACAGCGTTTATGACACTGGCTCATCTAGTCAGCCTGTATGCAGTATATTCCAGTTTTCATAAATTCAGTCGTTCAGTGCAGTTGTGCAACGTCTATGATTTTCTTCTACATTAAAGTTTTCATGAGTGAAATGCCACTGTTTCATACGGTTTCTTGTGTTTGTTCACGTCAGGTGTATACTGTAGGTCCTGACTACGCTCATGCAGAGGCCCGTAAATCTCCTGCTCTGGATGGGAAGGTGGAACGAGACCGTGAGGGCAAAGAGGTCCGTTATCCAGTCATCCTCAATGCCAGAGAGAAACTCATCGCTTGGAAAGTCTGTTTGGCTTTCAAGGTAAATGAAGATGTTGAAAACAACTCAGAGGCTGCTCCTTTTAATAGTTAAAGCTTTACATCTGAAGCCGATTTCTCCTTCATACATGGATGCAAACTCCTCCGCTTACAGCGACTGCTCGCTTTTTGAGCTCAATGAGATTTGCTCGGATCCGATCAGAAAGTGTTTTTATCGTCGTGCAAGGCTGCTTGTGATCTTACGAAGATAAATAAAGAACTGGGGCCGGTTGCATAAACTGTTTAGACTAGTCTTAGCTGCATAACTTTTTTAATTCAGTTATGAAATGGTAGATTTGTCTTCTTTGAATTGGGAAAGTAAGACTGGTAACCACTTATTAAGTTTTGTATAGTATTTTCTTTGCTCTTAACTTCAAAAACTGTCTGAAAAGGGTAATGTTTTATGTATTTGAGGTCAGAGATGTGGGAACGGTGAAGAGAGAGAGAGAGGGCAAACATTTTGCATTTTAGGTCAGCATTGTCGTCTAATCAGCCAATATCGTCTTAAATAGCCTGCATATCACTTCATCTTTTATTACATGGGATTTTGACCAAATATATTCAATCTTGATTTTTGTAAAATGTTGCAACAAGGTTATTTTTTTTTTTTTTTTGAGTGACAAATTACCGTTTTGGACATATAGGGTAATAAAAAATATTTAAAACAAATACCTTAAAGGTGACATATCATGAAAATCTGATTTTCCAGGTTTTAAGTGCTATAATCAGGTCCCCAGTGCATCTACCAACCAAGGAAACATGAAAAAGATTAACCCAGTAACTTAATCTTAAAACAAGCGCTTCTGATTTCTCTCTTGGTGACGTGACAAAGGGATATCATTATAATATTACCGCCCCTTAATCTGTAAGTTTCCACCCGCTGCACTGTCATTTTGATTTCATAAGCACACAACGGTGTAGCAGTTCTAACGCCATGGTGAAAGTATGAACAAAGCATGCTAACTGTTATATCTTTGTGTGCACAGATGAAGCAAAGAAAACACTGTTTAGTCCCGGCCTTAGCGGATCAGTGCATTTATTGATTATTTACTGTATGCTGTTGCCACACAGATCGAATATAAACATGCCATTTATTTCCCAGCTGTTTCCCTTCACAGAAATAACCCACTGCTTTTGTAACTTGTGTGTTTTAACGTAAACTTGTGTGTGCATGAGAACTTAGTTTACTCGCATGTTGTGACAGCCGCTTTCTGTCCATGTGCTTCGTATGTGCGCACTCAGAAAACCATCAGAAGTTTAAACTAATATGGTTTAAAATGCATGATTTCAGTGCAATAAACATGATAATCAGAACCAAACAGATGTTTTTAGCACAGTATCTGCGGTAGGATCTGTAAAGGCGCAGCTCTATTCTGGAAAAGGGTGCGGGGAACAGCAGCTCATTTGCATTTAAAGAAACATGCACAAAAACAGCCTGTTCCTGCTTCCACTCAAAATAGGCATTTTCACAATGATGTAATAAATTATCTGTAGGGTATTTTGAGTTTAACTTCACAGACGCATTCTGGGGACACCTGAGACTTATAAAGGGGCATAATATGGGTGAATCCCATTTCTCTGTCTTACCACTTCCTCTTCCCCTACCCCTTCGTCTTATCCCTAGCCCTTGTCCCTCGAAACCGAGTGGTAAGCGCTAGGGGTGAAAACATACCCCTATGAAACGAGACAACACTTGGTTACTGTTACATCATCATACATCGTCGCTGGCTGGCTGCTACGTCACCAGAGGAGACAAGTGTTGATCACAAACGTGTCGTCTGCAAGTGTGTGTGTCGATTGCGTGGGTTTTAGTGATGTTTTCTCTAGTCCGAGAAATGCGAGACTTTTGTGCAAATCAGCAATGTAACGAAAAATAGCGTTTTTTTTTTTTAAACGTTTCAATTAAGAACATGGTAGCAAATATATATATACAGGACTGTGTAGAGCACAAAACAAGACGTAATTTTTACATCAATTATTTAAGCCGAAAATACTTACATTTATGGGACTCGTGATGATCTGGCCACAGTGTATTCTGGGTACCCCTTGGTTTCAAGTATGCTCGTGAAAATGCTTGGTTTTAAGGGGTATCTACCCCTTCCCCTTACCCCACACCTCGATCAAAACGAGAATTGGGACAGGCCTTACTCTCGCGAGAACGCGCAAAACTAAGGGGAAGGGGTAAGACAGAGAATTGGGATTCAACCTATGTCTCCTTTAAAGTAACTACAAATGAGCATGTAAAGCAAATATCTTTAAAATAAATTCTGTGTTGGGCATGCCCCCAGATCTGCACAATGTTCACACCTTTACCTGTGTGCATCTCTGTTTACAGCAAACTGTGTGTGGGTTCGATCTGCTCCGTGCCAGTGGCCAGTCGTACGTCTGTGACGTCAATGGCTTCAGCTTCGTCAAGAACTCCATGAAATACTATGATGACTGTGCAAAAATCCTGGGGTTAGTGCATCACACAAATAGAAAATATTCGACGAAATACTTTATTTCTTCAGTATAACACAAACGAAGATTTCTAACTCAACCCGTTGCAGTCGGTCAGTCATATAATGGCAGTCAATGGGCACAGAAACTTTGAGAGTAAAAAAAACATGCACAGATGAATTCAAATTAAACCCTGCGGCTTGTGACGATACATTGATGTCTTAAGACACGAAATGATTGGTTTGTGTGAGAAACTGAACAGAATTTATATAATTTTTTACCTCTGATACAGGCAATGTCCAACTGTCCTGAGCTCGTCCACAACATCCGGCCCGTAACGGCTCTTGAACATAGAAAAATATACATAGATCCCTCATTAGCGACTGTCTCTATGGGCCACGATACGTAAGGATCTTTATCTACGTTATATATCTAGGTCTAAAAAATTATGACTGACAGACTGCATCGGTTTGAGTTAGAAATCTTTGTTATTGTTCTACTGAAGAAACAAAGTCCCCTACATCTTAGATGCCCTGCAGAGGGTAAGCATATAAACATCATATAAACATTTTGGGCGAACTAAACCTTTAATACTGGTTGATTAGGTACACAGATATAATCTTATCTTTTATTGTCAGATGCAAAAAAAAGGAATTGTATTTGGTCATTTATGATAAGGATTATTATTACCCCCAACACACATTTATTTATACAGATTAATGGTAGGGGTGTAAATCGGTCGGTCGATTCGAATCGATTCGATTCAGGAATATATTGATCGATATTATCATATTATATACCTATTTTAAACAACCATCTACATTTTTATTAACTCACAAATGCATCCAAACTATATAACATGAACATAAATCTAAAAATGCTACTATGGAAATGCTGCTATGGTTCAGTGCTAAACATCTTTTCTACAGATAACCAAATTACAAGCAATAGCAGAAAATAAATACAATAGTTCAATAAACAGTGCTTTTTAAGTTTTTCAGCTCAGTCTAAAATACATTTCCAGGTACGCTACAGAAATGTAAAAATCAAATGTAAAATAACTGCATAGTCTTCACTGTATAAATTAAATAGCTTATAAATGAATAGTTTTTGATGTTACAAAGGTTATTTAGTCAGGAGCAGTGAGCACTTGTATTTTTCTTTGACAGCATTAGATTTATTATTAGTTTTCTTTCACTTTAAGAACGAAAGCACAGATTTAATATACTGATACACATGCCTTTTTTCTCCACTGTTTACATTAAGACATATGCTTTCCTTAACCTACTGTTTACAAGGATATTAGCCAAAACATGCATTTTGATGTAGTTTTGTCTGTATTTATTCATCCATGCTCAAAAAGCGGAGGAGAGCTCAATTTAGTATTCGCGCAGAGTTGACGAAGTTTAAGAAGTTTAACTTCTCACACAGCACTCGACTGTTACTGAAACAATCCCGAGCGTCTTATATGCTCGCCTCGTGCCTTCGGGCAGTCCTTATATCAAGTCCTGACACGTGAGATTGAACGAGAATGCACGCGTTGGCTGTAATGCATAGACGGACATTATGTGGACAGTGCCAAAATAAAGGTGCCTTTTTATACTACAGATATCGATATCTTACGCGTGGCATCGATGCATCGTATCGTCATACATTGTATCGATCCATATCGATGAATCGTTACACTCCTAATTAATGGTGTATTCATTTAAAGTCAATTGATATTGTTTTTCTTTTGCTCCTCAGGAATATCATCATGAGAGAGCTGGCTCCACAGTTTCAGATCCCGTGGTCGATCCCTTTAGAAGCAGAAGACATTCCCATCGTTCCCACAACCTCTGGGACTATGTATGTCAAAGACACACACTGTTTTAAACTTAGTGATAGTTACATTACCAGTGTTATTAGTGTCTGAGGAATCGTTTCTAGGAATTGAAAGTTTTTAGAGGAATTGAGCTATCGGAAACCCCTCCCCTCGAACGCAGACTAGCCAATGGCAGTCGAGTATCAGTTGCAGGGGGAGGAACTCGGACATCTTTAGGTTTCAGCGTCATAGAGAAACATTGGAGGATCTGAAGCTCGCATCGGTTTTATGGGGTTTATGCTTCAAAAATAGTAAAGCGATGTGTCTGGGGTGCTTGTAACACTGAGTCCAGGTATACCGAGAGGATGGGCAATATAATTTATTAAATTACATTTCCTGAATCCAAACAAAACAGAACAAAATGTCCACAAGTATTCAACCCCAATACAAATGACAAAAACATTCATTTTCAGGTCGTTATACACTCATTAAGTCACACTTTTCATCTGCTCAAGCACGTTAATGTTATCTTGTGCTTCGGCAATGTAAGTTATCTCTGGCTAAAACTAGCTAACGTTAAAGTTAGTGAGTCCATGCTAATGTACAAACCGTTAAATAGCGGACTGTTCTCGTGTCTTGTGTAGATCAAAAACACATATAACGAAGGTTTACATTCAGTGCTTCTCTATATTAAACTGGTTAAATGTACATTAATTTAATCGTACTTTGCGATCGTGATTACCAACCGTAATTTGAGACCTCTCCTGCTTGCATTGTGATCTGTAAACCCTCGCTTCGAGTTACCCATCGTATTTATTATTAAATATTTTACAAATCCCTCCATGGAATATTTAATTCCCATTTGGTGGTCTTCTGTGTCCAAAATTGTGCAAAAGCATCATGGACAAAGTTTCAACACTGCAGCTGTCATTGTAAGACAGCGACTGTTTGTTTGTCCGAGGGAGCAACAGTAACTAAGGGGGCGGGTCTTACGATAGCTCCGTTTGTTTGTCCGAGGGAGCAACAGTAACTAAGGGGGGCGTGGCTTACGATAGCTCCGTTTGTTTGTCCAAGAGAGCAACAGTAACTAAGGGGGGCGTGGCTTACGATAGCTCAGTTTGTTTGTCTGAGGGAGCAACAGTAACTAAGGGGGGGCGTGGCTTACGATAGCTCAGTTTGTTTGTCTGAGGGCAACAGTAACTAAGGGGGGCGTGGCTTACGATAGGTCCGTTTGTTTGTCCGAGGGAGTAAAAGTAACTAAGGGGGGCAGGGCTTACCGATAGCTCCGTTTGTTTGTCTGAGGGAGCAACAGTAACTAAGGGGGCGGGGCTTACCGATAGGTCAATCGTTCTTCCAAAAATGAGATTGTTATTTACTCACTTTTCTTGTCTCAAACTCATGACTTTCTTTCTTTTTCACCAAAACCACAAATTGTTAGCTAGTGCTGTCAAGCGATTAATCGCATATAAAATAAAGGTTTTGTTTGCATAATATATGTGTGTGTGCTGTGTATTTATTAAGTAGATCTAAATACACACACAGGCATGTATATACTTCAGAAAAATGTTTATGTTAAACAGATTTATATCATAAATTATATGAATATAAATATAGACATGTAAATATTTGCAATATATATACTGTATGTGTGTGTATTTATATATACATAATAAATATACACAGCACACACACATATATTATGCAAACAAAACTTGTATTTTGCATGCGATTAATCGTTTGACAGCATTAATATTAGCGGGATGTTTTTGCTGACACTCTTATGTACTTTATTAAAGGGACAGTTCACACAAAAACCAAAATTGTGTCATCAATCGGTCAACATGTTCGCTATATATGGCGAATTGATTTAATTTAGGCTTTCATTCACATATAAACGTTGATCAGTGCAGATCAAATATGTTAAACAGACGCTCAGTCGTACTTGTTTGAGGCGTGAGAACAAACCTCGTTGGGTCTTGTGCTTTTCACACGTTTGAGCTCAACATGTGCGTTATGTGTGTGGATCAACGTTTATATGTGAATGAAAGCCTAAATGATATCTTGATCACATAAAGCGATTATGTCTTTCATGGGACTTGGATTAAACTACTTGATTCATATGGATTGTGGATCCATTGAACTTTGTGCATTTGTGTCATGGATTTTCAATGGAGGGACAGAAATCCCTCAGGCTTCGGTGAAGGTGTCCAAAAGACTTGTGAATCGATTTCATTTTGGGTTAAGTGTTAAAGAGAGTCACAATGTGCTGCTACTGCATTGATTTCCCCCAACTGGAGATTCATTTAATTATTGCTTGAGCCAGTCGTATGGGTTTGGCATGATGGGGAATACGTGATGACAAGTTTCATTTTTGGGGAACTATTTCTTTTAACACACATTAATATTATATGTGACCCTGGAGCACAAAACCAGTCATAAGGGTCAATTTTGTGAAACTGAGATTTATGCATCATCTGAAAGCTGAATAATAATATTTCCATTGATGTATGGTTTGGACAATATTTGGCTGAGATACAACTATTTGTAAATCTGGAATCTGAGGATGCAAAAAAAATCTAAATATTGAGAAAATCGTCTTTAAATGAAGTTCTTAGCAATGCATATTACTAATCAAAAATTAAGTTTTGATACATTTACGGTATGAAATGTACTAAATATCTTCATGGAACATGATCTTAATATCCTAATGATTTTTGGCATAAAATAAAAATCTGTAATTTTGACCCATACAATGTATTTTTGGCTATTGCTACAAATATACCCCAGCGACTGAACACTGCTTTTGTGCTCCAGGGTCACATATATTATTGCATATGTACTGATTTATATATTTTTATGTCTGTATAAGCTCAAAGTAAACATCCGTTCAATGCCTTTCAGGATGGAGTTGCGGTGTGTGATTGCAGTGATTCGACACGGTGACCGAACTCCCAAACAGAAGATGAAGATGGAAGTTCGTCATCAGCGGTACAGACCGTCACCTCTTCTCTGATCTATATTCATCATAAACTCTCACTAATCCCCCAAACAATATGAAATTCACATTGACACTGCACAGCTAAATATCAACTGTTGTATTTCTCATGTTGTGTCTTTCAGGTTTTTTGACCTCTTTGAAAAATGTGAAGGTTACAAAAGTGGAAAACTGAAATTGAAAAAACCAAAGCAACTCCAAGTAAAGATATTTAGTTTTGTAGCTAATAATAACAGAAAGCACATCTCTTCCATCTGTACTTGACTCTCTAACTCTAGCACTCTCTATTCTAATTCTATTCTTTAATTAAAAAACTTGCCTCTTTTAGACTTGCACTCTATTCATTTACTAACTCCTTGTTGTCTTTAATAAATCTAACACTAGCTTCTCTAATCTTGTTTTTATTATGTCATATTTTATTTATTATATCTTTTGTTGGTTTTGATTGCTTTTATTGTCCTCATTTGTAAGTGGCTTTGGATAAAAGCGTCTGCTAAATGACTCAATGTAAATGTAATGGATACTCATCATACATACAGCAGGTAAAATAAGTATTTTTCTCTGTTAATTCATTTCTAAAGATGCTGTTGACATGAAATTTTCAGCAGATGTTGGTAACAACCCTATTAATCCATGCATATAAAGAAAACTAAACAAATAAGTTCAGTTATGTGTATTAAAATGCAATGACACAGGGAAAAAGTCAGTTTATTTAATACTTTGTACAAAGCCTTAGTTGGTAATAAGAGCTTCAAAACGCCTCCTGTAGGAGAAACTATCGCATGTGTGACTTTGTCTTCAAATCTTGAAGGTTTTGTGGCGTCTTCTATGAACTCTGATCTTTATTTCTTATTTTCTATTGGATTCAAGTCAGACGATTGCTTGGCTATTCTAGTAGCTTTATTTTCTTTCTCTGAAACCAGTCGAGAGTTTCCTTGGCTGTGTTTGGGATCATCATCATCATCCTGGTACTGCAGGTGTTGGGACTGAAGCTAATATTCATTTCCATTAACGAGGCGCAGGATAGATTTAAGATGGTGTCTTGGCTTTCCATGTCGTATTGCACCTCCCTTTCTTCATGTGTTCAGTGCTTTTCCCCTGTCATTACATGTATTACACATCGCCAGAGCTGTGTAGTAACTGATTACATGTGATCTGGATTACGTAATCAGGTTAAAAAACTAAGTACTTGTAATTAGAGTAAGTTACAGTTTAAAATACTCATAATCAGACTACAGTTACTTTTTATGGATTACAAGATTACATATTATTCACACAAAATAGCAATAAATAAATGTATCTTTTTCATCTTTTAAATGTTCCTTTCTAAAATAGCCTACCGATTATATACATATAATACATGCATATATAGTCCAGGTTTGTGGACATTCACACAAAGATCAGTCATTATCAGCATTTGACCACTGGATTTACAAATAAATCAGCTTTTATTAAACGCACAACCCCCCTGCAGTTCCTTTACCAACCCTAGTTTGGGAAACTTTGACGTAATATAATGTTTAATGCGCTTCATGTTGTAAATTACAATGAATGGAACAAGTTTTGTTTACTCTTTGCATTTTTTACATCATTGTGGTACAAGATAATGCTATTTAAATCAATGTGATTAATGAGTTAAATCAAAATTAATCTGATTATTTTATCTAAAATAATGTAATGTAACAGATTACGTTACTGACTACAATTTTTGACATGTAATCTGGAATTAGTAATGGATTACAATTTGTAAGTAATCTACCCAGCGCTGCACATAACTTAATTTCTGAACTTATTTGTTTTGTTTTCTTCATATGCATGGATTAATTGGGTTGTCATCAACATCTGTTCAAAATTTCAAGTCAACAGCATCTTTAGAAATATACTTACTGAGAAAAATGCTTACGTGTTCAGTACTTATTTTCCCCGCTGAATCTAAAGCATGTGCTTGAAAAGTAGCTGATTTGCTCAGTTGTGTGTTGTGTTTGTTTGACTTGTGCAGGAAGTGTTGGACATTGCCAGGCAGCTGTTGTTAGAACTCGGCCAAAATAACGATTCAGAAATTGAAGAGAGCAAAGCAAAGCTTGAACAGCTCAAAACAGTCCTTGAAATGTAAGTGGGTCCAGTAAGTTTATTAATAGGGGCCTTGATGATAAGGAGCACAAAACCAGTCAATTTTTCCAAATTCAGATTTATGCATCATATGAAAGCTGAATAAATCATATTTCCACTGATGTATGGTTTGGACAATATTTGTCTGAGATACAACTATTAGAAAATCTGGAATCTGAGGATGCAAAAAAATCTAAATATTGAGAAAATCATCTTTAAATGAAGTTCTTAGCAATGCATATTAATAATCAAAAATTAAGTTTTGATATATTTATGGTAGTAAATTTAAATAATGACGACACACTATTCATTTTTGGGTCAATCTGCCAGTTTATTGATAAAGCTTTCATCAGATCCTCACCAAATTTAACATCACCTTTAAATCATCTTCAGATGATGCTAGTAAAAAGTTGATCAATCTGATAACGGCACCAGCTTTTGTGGTATTTCAATCACTCCTCCTAAAATAACCCTGCGGATGCTATCCGGTCCAAATCATATCATGCTTGGCCCAGTTATATTCAAACATACAGCTATTTTTCAGTCTTGTTACTAACGTCTCATTTTGTTTGTTCAGGTACGGTCATTTCTCTGGCATTAATCGCAAGGTTCAAATAACATATCTGCCACACGGCTGCCCTAAAACGTCCAGTGAAGAGGAAGGTGAGGGGGGTCGTGCATGCATCTTTTGGCTGCTTATGATTGATTTTATGCTCTTTCTTTTAGCCTTCTGTTAGTTTGCATGGTTTTATGTTAGTGTAAGATCAGTTACATTTTAGTAAAAGCATTAGATAATGAAAGAGTGACTGCAAAAGCAAGTGGCTTTTTTTTTTTTGTATCTTGCATGTTTTTTTTGTATCGTGCATGTGTTGTGTATTATAAGTTAGTAATGTACTGTGAAGCCAGAGACAGTTTTCCACAATGTGAATGATAAAGTACAGTAGAAGTAAATAAAAACTGCTTATTTTAGTGCAGTCTTGTGCAAACAGAATAAGTCTAATCCACATTGCAGGATTTTCTTGCAAAACCACTCACTTAAAAGGTCACAAAAGACACCCCTCGTCACATTTAAGCTTTGCTCATTCACACCACAGATTTGGAAAAGGTACAAGAAATGGGCATTGAAAAGTGGGACGCGTGGAGGGGAGAGCTTTAAGTCTGAGTAAAATGCTATTTTTTTCTTTTGGTATGTGAAATATCAGATGGCTAATGAATTGTTGGTGGTTGCTGCATCCAAGACGGCTGTATTTGATGTGTGTGTGTGTGTGTGTGTGTGTGGTGTGGTGTGTGTATGTGTGTGTGCGTGTGCCTGGTGTGTGTATGTGTGTGTGTGTGTGTGTGTGGTATGTGTGTGGTATGTGTGTGCGTGTGTTTGCATGGTGTGTGTGTGTGCGTGGTGTGTGTGTGTGGTGTGCGTGCGTGTGTGTGTGTGTGTGTGTGTGTGTGTGCGCGTGGTGTGCGCGTGTACATGGTGTGTGTGTATGTCAGACGTGCGCAGGGACGACCCGTCTCTCTTGCTGGTTTTGAAGTGGGGTGGAGAGCTGACTCCAGCAGGCAGGGTCCAGGCTGAAGAACTCGGCCGGGCCTTCAGGTGCATGTACCCTGGAGGACAAGGTACTGTACTCTCACTGTGCTTATAAGATCATATTAAGATAACTTTAATACATCAAAACTTGACAGACACACACACTTTGGAAAAATAATATTTATGACACTCAAATAAGTATGTCCTATACAACTGTTTTGATAAAGTGAAAGGAGATGCTTTCCTGGTTTTCAGACATTCTGCTTTAAATACCGTAAGTATCAGCTGTATACAACGTGACCAATATTTTTAAATATATTAAAATAGGTAAAATTCAACAGCCTGAAAATGGAGCCTCATTGAAATCACCATTGCTCTGGGACTGATCGATGTAGGGCCTTAAATATCTTTAATACTTCTTGAGTTATAAGTATGCAAACTTTGGAAAAATGACACTCAGACACGTTGTTTTGCATCTCTAGTTTCAACATTTTTGTTATTCAGACGTTCATCTTTAAGAGAAAAAAGTATAATTTTTACTAAATTGGCCCACATTTGGTTTATGGCCACTGAAAATGTGTACATTTTAATAATTTACTCCCGGAGCCATATTGAAATTCCAATATCTCTGGAACTGAACCATATAGGGCCTTAAAAAGTAATATACCAAAAGGAAAGTTTATTAAGACCCAGTATCTAAAACAACATTCTTAATATCTTTAATACTTCTTGAGTCGCAAGCATGCAAACTTTCGAGGAAAACCGTGAAAAGTGCCGTTTCCCTATTTTTGGTCGGTCACATTGGCACACGATGCAACACCGATCGCTAAAGTCAACAGACTGTACTACCAATCTCTGTGTACACATAACATTATGATGCTGCCATCTTCCTGAAGTCATTTCACTCCCCTGTGATTTGTCTTTGAATCTCAGGTGAAAATTGCCATTTTGACCCCCCTCTACAAAATAGTGGATTACTGGGTAAACATTCATCCATGACATGTAATAGTTTGGCTTTCATCACTAAAGCTGTCTGTCTTCAGATACAATATTGAGCCGGGGACCTCTGGTTGAGTTGATACCGAGCCTATCACAGTGTAGTATAACAAAATGACACCTGCAGGTTATTTGTATTTAGCACAGAAATATCTAAATGCATTCGTAGTAGGCTTAGCATGAAATGAACGCATTCATTCACGTATAAGTATGTATTATATTGTTTTTCTCCTTGTCCTCAGGCGATTATGCTGGCTTCCCCGGCTGTGGCCTTCTCCGTCTGCACAGCACTTACAGACATGACCTGAAGATATACGCCTCTGATGAAGGACGCGTGCAGATGACTGCTGCAGCGTTTGCTAAAGTAGCTCCACCACCTTTATTTCCTCCGCTGGGTTGTAAATATGAAAGATTAAGTGCTATCTAAGTCATTTATTTAAACTATAGTTGTGAGTGTCCCCATTTTAATGTTTAATATAATACAGATTGTTTCAAAGTCATCAAATATGAGACAAATTAAAATATAAAGTTATAATAAAAAGACCAGATTGTTATTATGAAGTATAAGTTTATCAATTATGATGCAAGTTCAGTTCAGCTATAAACTGTGTCATTCAGTGTTGATTCGGTTCTGTTCAATAACTGATAAATTTGGCAATTATGAAACTAATTCTGGAATAATAATTTACTCCAGCACTCTCTATTCTAATTCTATTCTTTAAAATAGACTTGCACTTTATTCATTTATTAACTAAAAACACAAGCTTTTGTAATCTTTTCTGTTTTCTTTGGATTTATTATGCAATATAATATTTCTACGTGTCCTGCGTTAGTCTAATTGAGACTTGTTACAGCTCCTGCATCATTGCTCTTCTGTTGGTTTTGAGCTGAGACTTGTTACAGCTCCTGCATCATTGATCTTCTGTTGGTTCTGAGCTGAGACTCGTTACAGCTCCTGCATCATTGCTCTTCTGTTGGTTCTGAGCTGAGACTCGTTACAGCTCCTGCATCATTGCTCTTCTGTTGGTTTTGTGCTGAGACTCGTTACAGCTCCTGCATCATTGCTCTTCTGTTGGTTCTGAGCTGAGACTCGTTACAGCTCCTGCATCATTGCTCTTCTGTTGGTTCTGAGCTGAGACTCGTTACAGCTCCTGCATCATTGCTCTTCTGTTGGTTCTGAGCTGAGACTCGTTACAGCTCCTGCATCATTGCTCTTCTGTTGGTTCTGAGCTGAGACTCGTTACAGCTCCTGCATCATTGCTCTTCTGTTGGTTTTGTGCTGAGACTCGTTACAGCTCCTGCATCATTGCTCTTCTGTTGGTTTTGAGCTGAGACTCACAGCTCCTGCATCATTGCTCTTCTGTTGGTTTGAGCTGAGACTACAGCTCCTGCATCATTGCTCTTCTGTTGGTTCTGAGCTGAGACTCGTTACAGCTCCTGCATCATTGTTCTTCTGTTGGTTTTGTGCTGAGACTCGTTACAGCTCCTGCATCATTGTTCTTCTGTTGGTTTTGTGCTGAGACTCGTTACAGCTCCTGCATCATTGCTCTTCTGTTGGTTCTGAGCTGAGGCTCGTTACAGCTCCTGCATCATTGCTCTTCTGTTGGTTCTGAGCTGAGACTCGTTACAGCTCCTGCATCATTGCTCTTCTGTTGGTTCTGAGCTGAGACTCGTTACAGCTCCTGCATCATTGCTCTTCTGTTGGTTTTGAGCTGAGACTGTTACAGCTCCTGCATCATTGCTCTTCTGTTGGTTCTGAGCTGAGACTCGTTACAGCTCCTGCATCATTGCTCTTCTGTTGGTTCTGAGCTGAGACTCGTTACAGCTCCTGCATCATTGCTCTTCTGTTGGTTTTGAGCTGAGACTCGTTACAGCTCCTGCATCATTGCTCTTCTGTTGGTTCTGAGCTGAGACTCGTTACAGCTCCTGCATCATTGCTCTTCTGTTGGTTCTGAGCTGAGACTCGTTACAGCTCCTGCATCATGCTCTTCTGTTGGTTTTGTGCTGAGGCTCGTTACAGCTCCTGCATCATTGCTCTTCTGTTGGTTCTGAGCTGAGACTCGTTACAGCTCCTGCATCATTGCTCTTCTGTTGGTTTTGTGCTGAGACTTTACAGCTCCTGCATCATTGCTCTTCTGTTGGTTCTGAGCTGAGACTGTTACAGCTCCTGCATCATGCTCTTCTGTTGGTTTTGTGCTGAGACTCGTTACAGCTCCTGCATCATTGCTCTTCTGTTGGTTTTGAGCTGAGACTCGTTACAGCTCCTGCATCATTGCTCTTCTGTTGGTTCTGAGCTGAGACTACAGCTCCTGCATCATTGCTCTTCTGTTGGTTTTGTGCTGAGACTGACAGCTCCTGCATCATTGCTCTTCTGTTGGTTTTGTGCTGAGGCTCGTTACAGCTCCTGCATCATTGCTCTTCTGTTGGTTTGAGCTGAGACTCGTTACAGCTCCTGCATCATTGCTCTTCTGTTGGTTTTGAGCTGAGACTTTACAGCTCCTGCATCATGCTCTTCTGTTGGTTCTGAGCTGAGGCTCGTTACAGCTCCTGCATCATTGCTCTTCTGTTGGTTTTGTGCTGAGACTCGTTACAGCTCCTGCATCATTGATCTTCTGTTGGTTTTGAGCTGAGACTCGTTACAGCTCCTGCATCATGCTCTTCTGTTGGTTCTGAGCTGAGACTCGTTACAGCTCCTGCATCATTGCTCTTCTGTTGGTTTTGTGCTGAGACTCGTTACAGCTCCTGCATCATTGCTCTTCTGTTGGTTTTGTGCTGAGACTCGTTACAGCTCCTGCATCATTGCTCTTCTGTTGGTTCTGAGCTGAGACTCGTTACAGCTCCTGCATCATTGCTCTTCTGTTGGTTTTGAGCTGAGACTCGTTACAGCTCCTGCATCATTGCTCTTCTGTTGGTTCTGAGCTGAGTCTGTTACAGCTCCTGCATCATTGCTCTTCTGTTGGTTCTGAGCTGAGACTCGTTACAGCTCCTGCATCATTGCTCTTCTGTTGGTTCTGAGCTGAGACTCGTTACAGCTCCTGCATCATTGCTCTTCTGTTGGTTTTGAGCTGAGACTGGGTTACAGCTCCTGCATCATGCTCTTCTGTTGGTTTTGAGCTGAGACTCGTTACAGCTCCTGCATCATTGCTCTTCTGTTGGTTTTGAGCTGAGACTCGTTACAGCTCCTGCATCATTGCTCTTCTGTTGGTTTTGAGCTGAGACTCGTTACAGCTCCTGCATCATTGCTCTTCTGTTGGTTTTGAGCTGAGACTCGTTACAGCTCCTGCGTCATTGCTCTTCTGTTGGTTTTGTGCTGAGACTCGTTACAGCTCCTGCGTCATTGCTCTTCTGTTGGTTCTGAGCTGAGACTCGTTACAGCTCCTGCATCATTGCTCTTCTGTTGGTTCTGAGCTGAGACTCGTTACAGCTCCTGCATCATTGCTCTTCTGTTGGTTCTGAGCTGAGACTCGTTACAGCTCCTGCATCATTGATCTTCTGTTGGTTTTGTGCTGAGACTCGTTACAGCTCCTGCATCATTGATCTTCTGTTGGTTTTGAGCTGAGACTCGTTACAGCTCCTGCATCATTGATCTTCTGTTGGTTTTGAGCTGAGACTCGTTACAGCTCCTGCATCATTGCTCTTCTGTTGGTTTTGTGCTGAGACTCGTTACAGCTCCTGCATCATTGCTCTTCTGTTGGTTTTGTGCTGAGACTCGTTACAGCTCCTGCATCATTGCTCTTCTGTTGGTTTTGAGCTGAGACTCGTTACAGCTCCTGCGTCGTGCTCTTCTGTTGGTTTTGAGCTGAGACTCGTTACAGCTCCTGCATCATTGCTCTTCTGTTGGTTCTGAGCTGAGGCTCGTTACAGCTCCTGCGTCATTGCTCTTCTGTTGGTTTTGTGCTGAGGCTCGTTACAGCTCCTGCGTCATTGCTCTTCTGTTGGTTCTGAGCTGAGACTCGTTACAGCTCCTGCATCATTGCTCTTCTGTTGGTTTTGAGCTGAGACTCGTTACAGCTCCTGCATCATTGCTCTTCTGTTGGTTTTGAGCTGAGACTCGTTACAGCTCCTGCATCGTGCTCTTCTGTTGGTTTTGAGCTGAGACTCGTTACAGCTCCTGCATCATTGCTCTTCTGTTGGTTCTGAGCTGAGGCTCGTTACAGCTCCTGCATCATTGCTCTTCTGTTGGTTTTGAGCTGAGACTCGTTACAGCTCCTGCATCATTGCTCTTCTGTTGGTTTGAGCTGAGACTCGTTACAGCTCCTGCATCATTGCTCTTCTGTTGGTTTTGTGCTGAGACTCGTTACAGCTCCTGCATCATTGCTCTTCTGTTGGTTTTGAGCTGAGACTCGTTACAGCTCCTGCATCATTGCTCTTCTGTTGGTTCTGAGCTGAGACTCGTTACAGCTCCTGCATCATTGCTCTTCTGTTGGTTTGAGCTGAGACTCGTTACAGCTCCTGCATCATTGATCTTCTGTTGGTTTTGTGCTGAGACTCGTTACAGCTCCTGCATCATTGCTCTTCTGTTGGTTCTGAGCTGAGACTCGTTACAGCTCCTGCATCATTGCTCTTCTGTTGGTTCTGAGCTGAGACTCGTTACAGCTCCTGCATCATTGCTCTTCTGTTGGTTCTGAGCTGAGACTCGTTACAGCTCCTGCATCATTGCTCTTCTGTTGGTTTTGTGCTGAGACTCGTTACAGCTCCTGCATCATTGCTCTTCTGTTGGTTTTGTGCTGAGACTCGTTACAGCTCCTGCATCATTGCTCTTCTGTTGGTTCTGAGCTGAGACTCGTTACAGCTCCTGCATCATTGCTCTTCTGTTGGTTCTGAGCTGAGACTCGTTACAGGCTCCTGCATCATTGCTCTTCTGTTGGTTTTGAGCTGAGACTCGTTACAGCTCCTGCATCATTGCTCTTCTGTTGGTTCTGAGCTGAGACTCGTTACAGCTCCTGCATCATTGCTCTTCTGTTGGTTTTGAGCTGAGACTCGTTACAGCTCCTGCATCATTGCTCTTCTGTTGGTTCTGAGCTGAGACTCGTTACAGCTCCTGCATCATTGCTCTTCTGTTGGTTCTGAGCTGAGACTCGTTACAGCTCCTGCATCATTGCTCTTCTGTTGGTTCTGAGCTGAGACTCGTTACAGCTCCTGCATCATTGCTCTTCTGTTGGTTTGAGCTGAGACTCGTTACAGCTCCTGCATCATTGCTCTTCTGTTGGTTTTGAGCTGAGACTCGTTACAGCTCCTGCATCATTGCTCTTCTGTTGGTTCTGAGCTGAGACTCGTTACAGCTCCTGCATCATTGCTCTTCTGTTGGTTCTGAGCTGAGACTCGTTACAGCTCCTGCATCATTGCTCTTCTGTTGGTTCTGAGCTGAGACTCGTTACAGCTCCTGCATCATTGCTCTTCTGTTGGTTCTGAGCTGAGACTCGTTACAGCTCCTGCATCATTGCTCTTCTGTTGGTTTTGAGCTGAGACTCGTTACAGCTCCTGCATCATTGCTCTTCTGTTGGTTCTGAGCTGAGACTCGTTACAGCTCCTGCATCATTGCTCTTCTGTTGGTTCTGAGCTGAGACTCGTTACAGCTCCTGCATCATTGCTCTTCTGTTGGTTCTGAGCTGAGACTCGTTACAGCTCCTGCATCATTGCTCTTCTGTTGGTTTTGAGCTGAGACTCGTTACAGCTCCTGCATCATTGATCTTCTGTTGGTCTGAGCTGAGACAGTTACTCATTGCTCTTCTGTTGGTTTTGCTGCTGAGAATACAATAATATCCTCTTCTTCCTGTAAATCGTGAATTATCTCTATTTACATTTATGCATTTGAGCTTTTATGCGTTACAGCTGCATCAGGTTATCTTCTGTTGGTTTGAGCTGAGACTCGAACCTGCATCAACCTTTGCGCTGCTGGCGCAATGCTCTACTGAGACACACAGCTCCGACAATCTATTGGATGTGTAATAATGTGTTCCTTTATTAATGAAAACAATGTCTATCAGTTTGGGAGGTTTTGGAGAGAGTGCAGAATTAAACTTTAATGCTGTGAATGTTAAAAGCATAAACCCTTTTAAATATTTAAATTACATATTTGTATTGCATGCTTTAATGTTTATTTTGACAGCCCTAGTTTAAATATTAATATTATTATATATATATTTATTTAAATATAATAATAATTATATACATATTAATTTAAAATATTATTATTATATGTATTTAAATATAATAATTATTAATATTACATATATTCATGTAATTATTACATATATTCATTTAAATATTATTAATGTGTATATTTATTTAAATATAGTTTTTATTATTACATATATTCATTTAATTATTATTAATTATTATTATTATGTATGTATTTAAATAATAATAATAATTACATTAATCTAATTAATATAATAATTATTAATATTACATATATTCATGTAAATATGATTTGTATATTTATTTAAATATAATATATTTTTATTATGCCATATGTTGATATAATATTTGTATTTAGAATCTGCTGATTTGTCATGTGGACTCTGAGTCTGAGTGTGTCTGGTGTTGCTCATTGCTATTATTAGCTATACACCATCCTGGTGCAGATGGTGGTGCCAATATGATTACAGTGACAGTGACTCCTTGAGCAGCTGCCAGCAGAAAGTCAAAGTGCGACTGCATGAGATTCTGCAGAAGGACAGAGACTTCACGCCGGAAGAATACCAGAAGGTCCGGGACAATCTGGGAGAATTATCATATTTAATATTGCTGAATAGATTAAAGCCGGCAGATGCTGTTTTGTTTATAGAAATGGTCACTATGTTGTTCATCACTGCATTTGGGAAATATAATTTTAAAAGCATGACTGTGCATTTACCTCTCAAAATCTCTTAATATGTTCATCTAATCTGATTTTCTCTCTGTGGTGATGGTTTATTTGGACTAGCTATCCAGCACATCTCTGGTGAAGTCCATGCAGATGATTAAAAACCCTGTGAAGACGTGTGATAAGGTGTACTCGCTCATCCAGAACCTGACGCTGCAGATACGCCAGAGAATGGAGGACCCCAAATCAGCAGGTGGACGTGATGTTAATAACTGTGCATGCTTTATTAAAACGTTAAACACATGCATTTGAATATGAGAGAAATTTACAGTGATTTGTTGATTAAAAATGTAATTAAAGTAAGATACATGAAGCTAATGAAAATACAAAATATTCTACTTAAAAGTACCATTACATTACTGAAATTTTATTAAGTACAATAAAAATTATCTATATACTCAAGTATATAGCTCATTTATTTACTATAAAAAGTATTAGTTACATTTTAACAATGGGAGGGAAAAATGGGATGCCAAAGATGTCAAACTCAGTATGGAGGGCCTGTACACAGTGTAGATATTACCCTAATTAAACACATCTGATACAGCTAAATAATCATTTAATTTGAAAATACATGTTGTTCATTGGAACTAAACTCTTTAGCTGCGGCCAAGAATGAGTCTGACACACCTATACAATATAATCTCAAATATGTTTTTAATTCAAGGAATCATTATTAAATAATAACACATTTATGTTACCGGGAAATTAAATAAGTATCAATAAAATTTATCTTTGCAATGCAAGGAAACACAGAATTATTTAAGTATAGATGTATTAACTACATTAATGCATTTAGCCTGCATTAAAATAGAAATAATATTTTATAAATAATATATATAAAATGTATGAAAAAAAATAGTATTTTTTTAAATTATTATACATCATCTAATGAATAAATATATTTCATTGATATATGGATTATACAATATTTTAAAATCTATCTGAAAAACAATCCAAATATTAAAATTATTTAAATTATTCAAATTAATTTAGTTTTATATTTTAGGAAATTTACAAAATATATTAATACATGATTTTATTAATATGCTGTATTTTAAAAAGAAAAATGTAATTTTGAATACAATGTATTGTTGGCTATTGCTACAAATATACAGTGACTTAAGACTGGTTTTGTGCTAATAAAATGTTAAATATCATTTGAAATAAAATAAAAAAAGATATAAATGTTAAATTAGAACACCAGTATGTCAAAATATATAATGAGTATTGTATTAACAGAATCATTTAATTAATACATTTCAGGAACAAAACACGTATTGCTCAGAGTCAGAATAAATGTGTTTAATTATTTTTGTTAATAAAATAGAGCAAAACAGGCAATATATATACACCACTATTTTAATTAACTTATTGTTTTAACTGTTGTAAAGAAAAACTACATAATAATCATGGTGATTTTGATTCATTCTTCATGTGATGTTGACTTATGTTAAATTATATAAATATACATTTTCTGCTTCATTCATTTTAGACTGAATCACTGAAAGAAAGCAGTCAGATATTTATTGTCTAATCTAATTATGATTTCACGGCACACTGTTTAGAGTGTTTTATTAGTTTTTAATAAAATAAATGCACATCGTTAAAACAACAATTATTATATTATAAGATGATATCGCACACCCTGCACCACTGTCTTTTGGCTCATTTGTGCAAAACCTTTAAGCTTAATTTTAAAAATGCAATGATGTGTATTTTTTATCTCCACATGCTTTGATGTGAGATATTTATAAGCTGCTAGTCGGTCTAAACACAGCTTACACTTCTAAACATGAATATATGGCCAGTTCACTTCATTTCCTTTGAGTTCAACTTCAGCAGAATCTGACGGGGTCTGGTTTTCAGCTGGGTCTGCCTGGCCTGTCTTGTATGCATCTTTCTTGTGATTTTTACAGTTTTTCTTCTGCATTATTTGCTGCAGTTGTTTAGATTTTTTTACTCAATAGAATGTGTTTTAAAATGTAGCGATACTTCACAAAATATACTTAAGTAAAGTAAAATTACAGATTAAAAATTACTTAAAGTGATACAAAAGCTGAATTACAGTGCATAAATGTAATTGTTACTCCACCTCTGAGAATAAATGTGCTATTGCCTACACCTAAAATGCATAATTGCAAAAAAAATAAAAATATATATATATATGCTTGTATTGAACATTAATGGAGCAACATATTTAGTGTGAAAATAAGTCGTTGTTTAAAAAAGGTGGTATTGGTGCAAATGTTTTTTAATAATGTCTAAGTTAATGCTTGTTCAAAACAATCACTTTAGCAAAGTTTGTACTATTTTCTGCTTTGAAAAATAAAATAATTTTTGTTCAATAAATATAGTCATAAAAATATTTTAAATACAGAAACAATTTTTTTTAATATATTTTGAAAGCATTGAAGGAGATCCCATAATAATTGACTATATTGTTACAGTAGTAACAACAAATGATGTTATTGTATGATATGATTTTTAAATATGATGGTTTCATTCTACACACGATGATTATGTCTAATATGGACACCCAATATAATATATGATATTTACCATCTGAATCTAACCCTATTAACAAATGGAAAAGTCTGCGATCTATTAATTATCATGTTAATAACTCTGTGCCGTTAGCCCCAACAGCGGGGGTGCTTTTACACCAAATACCGTACTTTTCAATATTATTTTGTTATTTAAAACCGTTGCTTTAATTATCTTAAAACTGAAAATCGTAAAGAAGACCGTTATCTCAAAATATATGCATTAATTGTATTTTGTCAAAGATCAGATTAATATTCACGTGCATCTTGAAAAGTGCCGGCAAATGATTTCCAGGAGAAGTGTCTAAACGGTGTTGTGACGTCATTACGTAATTACAATACTACATCGAATCTAAAATATATTTTACATATGCATTTAGATTTGTTGGTAAAATAATGTAAATGCTGATATCATTAAAATATAACTATATTAAATACAAAATGTAAATGTTCAACAATTCAATGAATTATTAAACGTGCACGTTTTTGAGCGATTATAATTTAAGTTTTTAATTTGTACTAGTTATTAAAACTACACATTCTGAACAGTTATAGTTTTAAGCAGTGTGTTTCTCAGGATTGGGGTGAAGGGATGAGGCCAGGACTCAGTTGTGCAGGAGAATTGGCGTTTTATTGATAATAAACGAATTAAAACTAACCCGTAGGAGAAAACAGGCAAGGCTTGGCAGGAACATTCGACGACGAACTGGCACAGGACTGCATACACATGGGTTGTATCCGAAATCACCCCCTATACCCTCAAATAGTGCACTATTTGAGGGGACAGCCATTTTTAGTGGTGTTTGAAACCTTAGTGGATGTTCTCGAGTGCACTCGTTCAATCCCACAATGCACCGCAAAAACGAGTGTACAATTAATATACACTCAACGGCTAGAGAATCCCCATAATAATCCCGCACACTCGAAGCCGTGCGCTCACATGAAGCCGAACACCACGCTCCAACACGAAACAAGGCTCGTGTTTAAGTGCATTTGAGGAGTATGCACGCACACACGCACACACACATGCACACACACACACACACACACACACACACACACACACACACACATGCATTCAATTATTAAATGTAACAGTTGCAAATAGCAACTTAATTCACGTGTTGAGTGCACTGCTAGGCGTCTATGGTTTCCTCTTTTTGTGTAATTTAGATGGAAAATGCATGCTTTTTATTGTTCGAGTCACTTATCAAAAGTTGCTAAAAGTTGCCAAATAAATAGTGCTTTTGGAAGAAAAAGTTGTTAACTTTAGCTACAAAAATTGCTAATCTCTGCGTCACGTTTTTGTGCCATCTAGTGGTTTAGATGAAAATAGTATCAAAGGCGCCGTTGTACTCTATTAGTTAGTTACCGAGTCTTATGCTGTATAAGAGATATTTGGAGGGCCATGTTTTGGACCGAGCGTGTGTGGTTGCTTGCTTCTTATTCAGTGACACATTTTCCAGATATCCAGCTGTACCACAGTGAGACTCTAGAGCTGATGCTGCGTCGGTGGTCTAAACTGGAGAAGGATTTCAAGATGAAGAACGGCCGATACAACATCAGCAAGATCCCTGATATCTACGACTGCATCAAATATGACGTGCAGCACAACAGCTTGTTAAAGCTGGACAACACCATGGAGATTTACCGGCTTTCCAAAGCACTGGCTGACATTGTCATCCCGCAGGTCACCAGTTAATGTATTATCAAATATCAGTTGAGTGAACTCTGAAAGTTTTGAAATAGTAATTGTGGTTATTTGCTCTTGTCAGGAATATGGTATTTCCCAAGCGGAGAAACTGGACATAGCTAAAGGTTACTGTACACCTCTGATCCGCAAGATCCGGTCTGATCTACAGAGGACCCAAGACGATGACACTGTTAACAAACTGCACCCGCTGTAAGACATCGTCTAGTGCTTGAGCTGCACTCATAACACTCATAAAAGACCAAATCTGACCAGTGCACAGTTCAATCACGCGAGGATCTGCCCCCATTTGATAACATTTGTTGTGCTTCGTAAACATGAAAACTAACATCGCTAATGTAATTTCAAACATGCAAGATTATTAAAATATTTTCTCCATCTATTTAAAAAGTTTATAAAGATTTACTGAAAGTAATCCACAGGAATCAAGCAGCTTAAAAAATGCAAAATTGTAAAAACTGCTCTTAGTTATATTTTTGGTCTTATTTCCAGCCAAAATATCGAAAAATGCATAAAAATATTAGGATTATCTAGACAAGCAAAATTATTGTATGAGTAAAAGTGAGTTTTTGCTTGAAACGAGCAAACTAATCTGCTAAAGGGCTAAACAAAATAATCTTGTTTTCTGTTTGAAATAATAATATTTTTGTTCACACCATTGGCAGATTATTTTGCTTGTTTGAAGCAAAAACTCTTTATTTTGACTTGGGTTTTTTTTTCTGAATACAACAATAATTTTTTACTTCTTGATTTCAGAATTTTTTTATATTTCGGCTGGAACTAAGTCAAAAAAACTCTAAGTAAGAAAAGCATGTTTTGCGGTGTGCTTTGTATGACGAATCTGAAAGAGCACCAAAACCAAGCCTTTCATTCATATGGCCAAAGACGGTCAGCTGTTGCTATTATTTTTGGTGCATAATACTTACATACGAGAAAAAGCTGTATGTCTGGACGTCTGAAATGAATTAGCATTTGATTTTAAATATGGTTACACTTTGATAGACATCCTACAGCTGTCCAAAAGCTGTCACAAGTCTCATGCCCGTTTGATTGAAGCTGTGGGAAGAGCGGTCAGCAATGAGACTGAGACTATAAACCGGAATATGGATGCCATCATGATGAATTTAACAGCTTTGCAAGTGAAACTTGATGATTTCAGAGATCAGAATGGACAAAGAGAATGAGCTGTGGAAGTATGCAGCTGTTCGCCCCAAAAGTCACAACAATTCAATCTTATCTTTTCTGGCTCCCCGTACCGGCGCCTTGGCCAAGGCCGTCTGGTTTCACCACCCTGAGAGAGCGATGCAGTGTAGACTCTCTTGCTCCCTCCCCGACTACAGACATTACTCCCCTCCCCCATTCAACTGCCTCTGTAACGCTTTGTACCGCCACTAGGGCGAGCAGGTCTGCGACCGGCGCCGTAATAAATGGCACTGGACCGGACGGCTGCTTGCCAGAGCTGGATATGTTTCCCCGGTTGCAAGTATGTGTTTATGGTATATGTGCTTTTGTGCTGAGGTGTTTTTTTTTTTTTTTCTGTTCTCAGACTGTACTCCAAATGGAGCATAGTCTGGGGGTTAAATTTTTATTTTATTTTTTCTCCTCTCTCCCCTCATGTAAAAGCTGTATTTTTCTTAATACCCTGTCTTCCTGTTCTGTCTACCCCGTTGTCATATGTATGTTGTGTATGTATGGACAGGTTGATGGCTAATTTCGCTGGTACTTGTACTAGTGACAATAAAGGGCTACTACTACTACTAAAGGGCTAAACAAAATAATCTTGTTTTCTGTTTGAAATAATAATATTTTTGACGGTCAGCTGTTGCTATTATTTTTGGTGCATAATACTTACATACGAGAAAAAGCTGTATGTCTGGACGTCTGAAATGAATTAGCATTTGATTTTAAATATGGTTACACTTTATTTCGATAGACATCCTACTAACTATAAGTAACTACATGTTTACATGGTTTGGGGTTAGTAGAATAAGTTGATATGAGTTTCTCACAGTCAGTATGTTGTGGACAAGTGTTAGCAGATAATTAATCAGACATTCACTAATGACTGCTAGTTGACATGTAGTTGCAATGTTACTCACTGTTAGTAGGATGTCTAAAGTGGACTATCGAAGTGAAGTATTTTTCAGGTTTTGGCTGAAATCAAACAGGTTTTTTGTGTTGTCCGCAGATATTCCCGAGGAGTCATGTCTCCAGAGCGCCACGTGCGGACCAGACTTTACTTCACCAGTGAGAGTCACGTTCACTCCCTGCTGTCTGTCCTGCGTTATGGAGCCCTCTGTGATGTATGCCCTATCAGTATCATACAGCTGCATTCAAATATCCTGGCTGTTGTTTTGCTGATCTACTTGAAGGATTGGTTTGGCTGTATCCTCAGGAGGCCAGAGATGAGCAGTGGAAGAGAGCCATGGACTACCTCCGAATAGTCAGCGAGCTCAACTACATGACACAGATAGTCATCATGCTCTATGAAGACCCGAACAAGGTACCAGCATGTCTGCACACATGCAATGCTTTTAAATAACACAAAAGCATTTCACCTCCAATTTGTCTTGATATCCAAGAAATGTATGAAATGGTTTTTCTGCACATGCAAGATCATATTTTGAACATGCAAAACTTACCTTTTAAAACTAATGTGCCGAGTTGCTTGGTTTTTATATATTTTTTGCGTTAGAAGAAATCGAATTTGTTGCAAGCCCTCAACTACTGGTTTGCCTATACAAGACACTCTCAAAATTAATTGTGGAAAAAGACAATTAGCTTTATACTTTATTCATATGTGCATGTATGATGTTTGAGGACCGACAGCGTGTTAATGAGGGCTTTGGATTTGTAGGATCCTTCCTCAGAGGATCGTTTCCATGTGGAGCTTCATTTCAGTCCAGGAGCTAAAGGCTGTGAAGAAGAGAAAAACCTGCCATCTGGATTTGGATATAGACCAGCGTCCAGAGAGGTTTGCACTGACTGTGTGTGTGTGTGCATGTGTGCACGTTTGCATATGTGTGCGTGTGTGTGTGCACGTTTACATATGTGTGCGCGTTTGCGTGTGTGCATGTGTGTGTGTGTGTGCCTGTGTGTGTGTGTGTGTGTGTGCCTGTTTGCGTGCGCGTTTGCGTGTGTGCATGTGTGTGTGCCTGTGTGTGTGTGTGTGTGCCTGTGTGTGCATGTGTGTGTGCGTGTTTGTGTGTGTGTGTTTGTGTGCACGTGTGTGTGTGTGCGCACATGCGTGTGTGTGGGTGCGTTGTGTGTGTGCACATTTGCGTATGTGTGTGTGTGTGCGCATGTTTGCATATATGTGTGTGTGTGTGCGCGCGCGTTTGCCTGTGTGCCTGTGTGTGTGCGTGTGTGTGTGCCTGTGTGTGTGTGCGTGTGCGTGTGTGTGTGTGTGTGTGTGTGTGTGTGTGTTTGTATGCATGTCTGTGTGTGCGTACTTCTCAAATGCACTTAAATGCGTCTCAGAACGAGGGCTCCAAGAAGAAATCCCATAATGAGAGTGATGAGAAGGCCGGCGGTGCTAAGCGTGACGAGCCGGATCGAGCTCCTGTGATGTTCCGCCCCATGGTGTCAGATCCCATCTACATCCACAGGAAGTCCCCTCTTCCCCGCGCCAAAAAGATCGGCTCTGTGGAAGTAAGTTATTGTACAGTGTGTTATCATAAAAAACGGTCTCAAAGCACTTTTAAATTAATCAAATTAAGTCATTCACAGCCTTTCACACATGCAGACTTTACTGGAAAATTATCGGTTAAATTGCCGTAAAGAGATCATGTGCTTTACCGGTAAAATCACGCAACCTCGTTAATCCGGTAAAGTCTTTCCAGTAATTGTACGGCAGTTTACTGGTATTACTGTGTGTAAGGGACTAATGACTATTCTTCACTGATAATAGGGCTGACATATCTTAAGCATGTACGTACAAATATAGATGCTGCATATGTATATATAGAGCTACACATAGGAGCGCTGACAGGGACAGTCATCAATTCAGGAGATAAGATGCATTTACACAGACTTCACATCTTACAGCACATTTAAATTAAACCATGCTCTCTGTGTAGTGTAACAGCACATTGTGTGTGTGTGTGTGTGTGTGTGTGTGTGTGTGTCTGTGTGTGTGTCTGTGTCTGTGTCTGTGTGTGTGTGTGTGTGTCTGTGTGTGTCTAGAATAATATACAAATTAAATATCCATTGATGTGGCATTCACGTTATGCAGGCCAGGGATGTGAACAAGTGCTTGCTATTTCCATCAATTTCTACAGTCTGTCTTCATGTGAATATGCTTTTACATGTCCTTAACTTTTAACGCCTTCTTTTCACTTTCTGTCCATTTGAATCTTGTGTTTAGTAATCAGTTTGATGTTTCTATATTTAGTTTTCTTCAGTTTTTATTTAATGTGTGTAATTTCAAGTGTACTTTTCTCAAAATGGGAGCAAAATAGTATGTTGTTGTTCTGGTTGGTCTACAACGGTAGTATTACATATGGCATTATAGTTAAAATATGTGACCCTGGACCACAAAACCAGTCTTAAGTGTCAATTTTTTTTTATTGAGATTTATGCATAATCTGAAAGCTGAATAAATGATATTTCCATTGATGTATGGTTTGGACAATATTTGTCTGAGATACAAATATTAGAAAATCTGGAATCTGAGGATGCAAAAATCTAAATATTGAGAAAATCATCTTTAAAGTTGTTCAAATCAAGTTCTTAGCAATGCATATTACTAATCAAAATTAAGTTTTAATATATTTATGGTAATACATTTACTAAATATCTTCATGGGACATGATCCTAATATCCTAACTGATTTCAAGCATAAGCTTTTAAATGAAAAGAAATGCAGTGTTTCCAGGGTTTTTGCTGGTTGTGAATGTGCTGTGCAGAGCTAGAATAATATACAAATTAAATATCCATTGATGTGGCATTCACGTTATGCAGGCCAGGGATGTGAACAAGTGCTTGCTATTTCCATCAATTTCTACAGTCTGTCTTCATGTGAATATGCTTTTACATGTCCTTAACTTTTAACGCCTTCTTTTCACTTTCTGTCCATTTGAATCTTGTGTTTAGTAATCAGTTTGATGTTTCTATATTTAGTTTTCTTCAGTTTTTATTTAATGTGTGTAATTTCAAGTGTACTTTTTCTCAAAATGGGAGCAAAATAGTATGTTGTTGTTCTGGTTGGTCTACAACGGTAGTATTACATATGGCATTATAGTTAAAATATGTGACCCTGGACCACAAAACCAGTCTTAAGTGTCAATTTTTTTTTATTGAGATTTATGCATAATCTGAAAGCTGAATAAATGATATTTCCATTGATGTATGGTTTGGACAATATTTGTCTGAGATACAAATATTAGAAAATCTGGAATCTGAGGATGCAAAAAAATCTAAATATTGAGAAAATCATCTTTAAAGTTGTTCAAATCAAGTTCTTAGCAATGCATATTACTAATCAAAAATTAAGTTTTAATATATTTATGGTAATACATTTACTAAATATCTTCATGGACATGATCCTTAATATCCTAATGATTTTTGGCATAAAAGAAAAATCTATCATTTTGACTCATACAATGTATTTTTGGATAGTGCTATAAATATACCCCAGCGACTTAACACTGCTTTTGTGCTCCAGGGTCACGTATAATAAAAGTGATGATTCTGTTATCAAACGTAGACTTAACTGTAACTTTCATATTTTTTCAGCTCCGTATCACTCATAGTTAGACAGAGCGTTGCTTTAGTTCAGCGTGTTTATTAGTTTATCCCAAATAAAAATTAATCCTGTTACTACTACATTTTTCCCTCTAATCTATCTTCCCATCTATAATTTATTTCACTAAGTCCATGCTTCTTTAATAATGAGACAATTATTTTACCATGCTCTGTGTGAATACTCTCTTCTGATTGGCTGGTTCAGTTCTACATTAATGCACGACGTTCAGCGAAGCACACAGAAACGTTCAGGAGCTACGTTAAAGCACCAGTATATTTCTCAGCATTAATTGTATTAGCCTACAGAAGTTACAATTAGCGATCGACCGATATTGATTTTTTATAACCGATACCGATTATTTGTACGTTTATGTACCCGATAACCGATATGCTGAACCGATATTTATTTACTGTTTTAAAGTACACAAATAACAGAGTGAAGCTTTGGTTTTTCCTTCTTTCAGTCATCTTAACAACAACAAAAAACTGTAGAAAATTAACATTTTCATGTCAAATTTAAATCTTCAAATTACTGCTGAATAATGCAATAATGCAAAATAATGTCTAATGTATTCAAATGGAGAAAATAAAGGACAGAAATCATATCAACTTCATTTTAAACTACAGTTTTAGGTTTAAACGCTGTTTAATAGACTAAAGAGTGAAGAAGAATTTGGATAACACTGGATAATGTTAATTCACTGAATAATATTCTCTGGAATATTCTTGCGGAGATAATAAATAATACATTTTGATAGAGATGTTTATGGTGAAATAATGGTTCTATAGTAAATGTTAATATAATTTAACATGTTTCAAACGAGTGAATCTTGTATAAAGTTACATGCGGTGGTCGTGCTGGAGCTTCTCCTGAGTGAACAGTGTCCACTGCTCCAGGTGTGTGTGTGTGTGTGTGTGTCCACTGCTCCAGGTGTGTGTGTGTGTGTGTGTGTGTCCACTGCTCCAGGTGTGTGTGTGTGTGTGTGTGTCCACTGCTCCAGGTGTGTGTGTGTGTGTGTGTGTGTCCACTGCTCCAGGTGTGTGTGTGTGTGTGTGTGTGTCCACTGCTGCAGGTGTGTGTGTGTGTGTGTGTGTCCACTGCTCCAGGTGTGTGTGTGTGTGTGTGTGTGTGTCCACTGCTCCAGGTGTGTGTGTGTGTGTGTGTGTCCACTGCTCCAGGTGTGTGTGTGTGTGTGTGTGTGTGTGTGTGTGTGTGTGTGTGCCCACTGCTCCAGGTGTGTGTGTGTGTCCACTGCTCCAGGTGTGTGTGTGTGTGTGTGTGTGTGTGTGTGTGTGTGTCCACTGCTCCAGGTGTGTGTGTGTGTGTGTGTGTCCACTGCTCCAGGTGTGTGTGTGTGTGTGTGTGTGTCCACTGCTCCAGGTGTGTGTGTGTGTGTGTGTGTGTGTGTGTGTGTGTGTGTGTGTCCACTGCTCCAGGTGTGTGTGTGTGTGTGTGTGTGTGAGTGTGTCTACTGCTCCAGGTGTGTGTGTGTGTGTGTGTGTGTGTGTGTGTGTCCACTGCTCCAGGTGTGTGTGTGTGTGTGTGTGTGTGTCCACTGCTCCAGGTGTGTGTGTGTGTGTGTGTCTACTGCTCCAGGTGTGTGTGTGTGTGTGTGTCTACTGCTCCAGGTGTGTGTGCTGCTCCAGGTGTGTGTGTGTGTGTGTGTGTGTGTCTACTGCTCCAGGTGTGTGTGTGTGTGTGTGTCCACTGCTCCAGGTGTGTGTGTGTGTGTGTGTGTGTGTGTGTGTCCACTGCTCCAGGTGTGTGTGCACTTGGATGGGTCAAATACAGAGAACACATTTCACTGCTGGTTATACTCTGTATAATTGTGTATGTAACAAAAAAATTTTTTTTTTACAAAACCGATATCCGATTGTAAAATGCTTAAATATTGGGAAAAATATTGGTAAACCGATATATCGGTCGATCTCTAGTTACAATGCAATGTATTGGTTGATCAGAGTTAAGAAACTAAGCTAGTTGACCCAAAAATGAAATGTTTCAAACCTGTAGATTTCTATTCCGGAAGATATTTGAAACATTCCAAAAAATAATTTCAATAAAAGGAATAGTTTATTTACTCGGCCGTGTTACTCTCATACTATGACTTGTTAGAATTATTGTACAGCATCACATGAAAATTATAACATCCTGCTATATTAATATCGCGCGATATTGTTTCAAGCATTCAGTTTTAATTCAACGCAATCTTGTAGCGTGTATATAATACTTTGGGTGCAAATGCATGCGTTTCATATTTCAAACCACAAATGTGTATTATTGTCAAAAACTGCCACGTCTCTTATTTGTTGTGTGTTTTTAGTCCCATCGCAGAAAGACTTTATCAAGACGCCTGCTGGCAAAGTATGAGCACACGTAGCTGTGTTTGTCTTGTATTGAGCGAAAGGCGTAGGTGGTGAATGCTGGTGCACTCGTATCCGGACTGTTGTTAACGCTGCATGTGCTGTTTCTGCCCCTGTCTCACTTCCAGGAAGAGAGCCCCCTGAGTGTGTCTAGCCCTGACTCTATAGGTACCTGGATTCATTACACCTGTGGTGTTGGTACTGGGCGTCGAAGACGCAGATCAGGGGACCAAATAACTTCCTCCCCCGTCTCCCCCAAATCACTGGCTTTCACATCCAGTATTTTTGGCTCATGGCAACAGGTTTTTACCAATTTAATTCATTCTTCACACCAACCACTAACAGTACTGTTTCAATAACACTCAAGATCTCGGCGGCGGTCAGCAAGGACACCTAATAAGCAGATGAATTAAAAGAGAGCACTATTATCTCATTCGTCATGTGTTTTGTTGAAATATAATGCACTGGATTGTGTTCGGGAATATCGGCATTTCAGTTTCCGTTTCGGTCTAATATCAGTGTCTTTGAAGAAGATGTATTCTGCCCTAAACATGAAAATAACTTATCTCCACTGACGGAGTAGTACTGCATTTTGTGGTCCATTATAGAGACACAAATATCATTATTGTCACGACACCGAATACCCAGTCTTTGTTTTTACAGACCAATGGTTTCTTGTTTTAAAGTCAACATGAAATGAAGATTTGCAACGACAAAAAAAAATATATATATTGATGCATGTTCTTCACCTTATTGTGTTATTAATCAGTGCATTTTACTCACCCAGCTAAATAGATTTGGGATATTGTTGTAGGTGGTACACGTTTTGTATCAGGGGATTCTCGCCAAAAGTTATTAATGCTAATTACTTTTAGTATTGTATGTAAAAATGAATGCATTAATAAAACATGGGAATGAACTTTTTGGTAACACTTAACTATGACTTGTCCCTCTATAAACTCCTAATTAGCTGCTTATTAATAGTTTAGGTATTGGGGATGTAGAATAAGACATTAATATGTGTTAATTACTACTAATAAATGGCTAATGTTCTAGTAATATGCATGATGATAAGCAACTAGAGACTCTTAAATAAAGGGTGACCAACGTTGACTGTTGTAACATGCTCTCAAAGGTGACGTTGTGTTTATTTGCGTTAGATTTTCAGGAAGGGGAAGTCGTCCACAATGCACTGCAAGCCCTTCATTCTGGTTTTGAATGGCTATGTTTCAACATGCAGTTAATTACTGATGAATAAACTGACTTTTTGTCCTCAGAAATACATGTTTATGAAAGTAAAACGAGCTGCAAATGCCATTTCAGGTTGACTTTAAATTCTGCTTTATTTATGCATACTAATGTTATTATTATTTGTGTTATTCACGAGACTGACCTGAATGTCATACCGTGAAGAAAGTAAATGCATTTAAGATACTTTTGACCTTTGCTGCTTTTTCAGACCATAAACTAAAAACCTCATGATAGCTTTTGAGTGTTTTCTCGTTCTACTGTCTTTATCCATGTTTAGCCTCTCAACTCTTTTCATTCATCTGCTGTGCCGTTAGCTGTCCTTTGCATTCTGCTCCATTTCAATAATGACAGACGTGATCTGACCTCAGTGTGTTACTGATATCATGTGTGTATAGGGTGGATTATGCTCGTCACTCATCTCTCCCAGCACAGAAGCTGGGCTCTTTTTAATATTCATTGTCCCTCATCTCTTGTTTTTACAGTTCATTAGGAAGCTCTTAGTAAGCGAACAAACACATATGGTGTTAGTGAGCATCACTATATTTTTATGCTTTACAATAATTATAACCCGCATGTTATAATTATGCTCGTGTCTTTGTGTGGCAATATATTATTGCTTGGTCGGGTTGTTCCATGTCAGTCATTTGTACACAACATTATAACAAAGTGGGAAGCTCAGTCAAGTACATAACACACGTGTGGAAGATGACACGGATTAACTTACGCTTACAACTAAATAAAGTGCCCTAAAATCATTTAGGCACACTTAAAAATGTCATTATATAAGACAAATACACAGTTATTAGATGCAGTATAGACATGCTTGAAGTGCCAGATAGACTGAAGTTGCTTTGATATACACTAACGTTCAAAAGTTTGGGATCAGAAAGGTTTAGAATGTTTTTAAAGAGCCTGAATTAAACAAAAATACTGAAAAAAACTGTAATATTGTGAAATATTATTGCAATTTAAAATAACAGTTTTCTATTTGAATATACTTTAAAATATTATTTATTTCTTTGACGCAGCGCTGAATTTTCAGCATCATTTCTCCAGTCTTCAGTGTCACATGCTCTTCATAAATCAGACTAATATGATGATTTATTATCTAATATTATGATTTATTATCAGTGTTGGACACAGTTATGCTGTTTAATATTTTTGTAACCTGTGATATTTTTTTCAAGATTCTTTGATAAAAAAAATATTTTTTTAAACAGTGTTTATTCAAAATATAAATGCTGTGTTAAAATATGCAATGCTATTTAAAAGTTTGGGGTCAGTACATTTATATATATATTTTTTAATTAAATGAATAGTTTTATTCAGCAAGGATGTGTTAAATGGATAACACGTGATAGTAAAAGCTTGTGTATTGTTAGAAAATATTTCTATTTAGAATAAATGCTGTTCATTTTAACTTTTTATTCATCAAAGAATCAAAGATAAAAGTATCACGGGTTACAAAATAATATTCAGCAGCACAAGTTTCAACACTGATAATAAATCAGCATATTATAATGATTTCTGAAGATCATGTGACACTGACTAACAGAAAAATAAGTGTTTAAAATTGTATCTTTTGGGTACAACAGCTTGTCGCTGGAGCAGAACACTTGTGCCTTTTTTTGCCCCTAATAGGTACATTAGAGTAGTAATACGTACCCTTGAGGTACTAATATGTACTATTAGGGGCAATAAAGGTGCAAATATGTCTTTTTAAGGGTACTTCTCCAGCTGTTGTACCCCAAAAGGTAAAATTTTAAACCCTTATTTTTCTGTGTGTAGACTGGAGTAATGATGCTGAAAATTCAGCGCTGCATCACAGAAATAAATAATATTTTAAAGTATATTAAAATAGGAAACCAATATTAGAAATTGCAATAATATTTCACAATATTACAGCTTTTTCTGTATTTTTGATCAAATAAATACAGCCTTGATGAGCAGAAGAGACTGCATTAAAGAAATCGTACTGATGCCAAACGTTTGAGCGGCAGTGAATGACATAAAGACAGATTCAATGTGTCTAAGTGTATTTGTGTAGCCACGGTCTCCATCGAGGATCCTTTAGTGGAGAACTAGGCTGAATCTGGGGCTTGATCTGTCGGGGGTTTATAGGAAATCAAGACTGATGCAGGTCTCAGGTAACACAAGAGAGCTGTTTGTTGTCCTGTGTTAAGGATAACCCCCTTCATAATTTCAAAGTTTTGCATGAAACTTAAAATGAATATTTTTAACAGAGAAAAATTGCCGGGCTGTTCACTGCTCTGTTGGGTTTTACATGAATGCAAATGCATTGATTTGATTTGTACTCTATAAACTGTTGCCGTGCTTGTCCTCGTACCCTTCTGCATTCTTGATGTCATTTCCTGTTTCTGATATGGAGTCTGTGGCTAAACGCATGGTCCATTTCTGTTTCCTCATGCTGGGTTTTGTTTTGTTTTTGGTGTATAGACCCGTGAACTCACATGTGCTGCTTACTAACATCTGGAAGATGGCTGCTTGGCGTTTTGTTAAGTAGTTATTGCTGTGTGCTTGTGCTCTTTCAGGTTCTGTCGGAGAACAACAGCCACAGCAGACCCAGCAGACTGCACCCGGAGCACAAGCTCACCGCTGGAATAGGTAAGATGTCACGGCACACTCATAATGTTAATGTATCAGCGTTTGACAATATCCTGAATATGGAGGAACATGTCCAGATAATGTTTTGCCGTTCCATTTCTAATCTCTGTTGTGTTTGATGTTGATGTGGCTGCTCTCTCTTGATTCTCTAAACCAATTAATTAGGGTCTGAATAGGAACTGAATGTGTAACTTATCAGTGAGCTTTACTCTGAAACACACTGTTTCAAGATTTTTGCCACACAGCTGACTAATACAGTGCTGGCTCTCATATATGCTTGTAATGTCCTTTGTGTGGTTGTAGGCCGTATACACAAACGCTCATGGTCTGCAGTGTATATGTGACCCTGGAGCACAAAACCAGTCATAAGGGTCAATTTAGTGAAATTGAGATGCATGCATCATCTGAAAGCTGAATATATCATATTTCCATTGATGTATGGTTTGGACAATATTTGGCTGAGATACAACTATATGAATATCTGGAATCTGAGGATGCAAAAAAAATCAAAATATTGAGAAAATCATCTTTAAAGTTGTCTAAATGAAGTTCTTAGCAATGCATATTAATAATACAAAATTAAGTTTTGATATATTTATGGTAATTTACTAAATATCTTCATGGAACATGATATTAATATCCTAATGATTTTTGGCATAAAAGAAAAATCTATAATTTTGACTCATACAATATATTTTTTGCTAGTGCTACAAATATACAGTGGGGCAAAAAAGTATTTAGTCAGCCACCAATTGTGCAAGTTCTCCCACTTAAGAAGATGAGAGAGGCCTGTAATTTTCATCATAGGTATACCTCAACTATGAGAGACAAAATAAGAAAAAAAATCCAGAAAAATCACATTGTAGGATTTTTAAAGAATTTATTTGCAAATTATGGTGGAAAATAAGTATTTGGTCACCTACAAACAAGCAAGATTGCTGGCTCTCACAGACCTGTAACTTCTTCTTTAAGAGGCTCCTCTGTCCTCCACTCGTTACCTGTATTAATGGCATCTGTTTGAACTCGTTATCAGTATAAAAGACACCTGTCCACAACCTCAAACAGTCACACTCCAAACTCCACTATGGCCAAGACCAAAGAGCTGTCAAAGGACACCAGAAACAAAATTGTAGACCTGCACCAGGCTGGGAAGACTGAATCTGCAATAGGTAAGCAGCTTGGTGTGAAGAAATCAACTGTGGGAGCAATTATTAGAAAATGGAAGACATACAAGACCACTGATAATCTCCCTCGATCTGGGGCTCCATAAGATCTCACCCGTGGGGTCAAAATGATCACAAGAACTGTGAGCAAAATCCCAGAACCACACGGGGACCTAGTGAATGACCTGCAGAGAGCTGGGACCAAAGTAACAAAGGCTACCATCAGTAACACACTGCGCCAGGGACTCAAATCCTGCAGTGCCAGACGTGTCCCCCTGCTTAAGCCAGTACATGTCCAGGCCCGTCTGAAGTTTGCTAGAGAGCATTTGGATGATCCAGAAGAGGATTGGGAGAATGTCATATGGTCAGATGAAACCAAAATATAACTTTTTGGTAAAAACTCAACTTGTCGTGTTTGGAGGAGAAAGAATGCTGAGTTGCATCCAAAGAACACCATACCTACTGTGAAGCATGGGGGTGGAAACATGCTTTGGGGCTGTTTTTCTGCAAAGGGACCAGGACGACTGATCTGTGTAAAGGAAAGAATGAATGGGGCCATGTATCGTGAGATTTTGAGTGAAAACCTCCTTCCATCAGCAAGGGCATTGAAGATGAAACGTGGCTGGGTCTTTCAGCATGACAATGATCCCAAACACACCGCCCGAACAGCGAAGGACTGGCTTCGTAGAAGCATTTCAAGGTCCTGGAGTGGCCTAGCCAGTCTCCAGATCTCAACCCCATAGAAAATCTTTGGAGGGAGTTGAAAGTCCGTGTTGCCCAGCGACAGCCCCAAAACATCACTGCTCTAGAGGAGATCTGCATGGAGGAATGGGCCAAAATACCAGCAACAGTGTGTGAAAACCTTGTGAAGACTTACAGAAAACGTTTGACCTCTGTCATTGCCAACAAAGGGTATATAACAAAGTATTGAGATGAAATTTTGTTATTGACCAAATACTTATTTTCCACCATAATTTGCAAATAAATTCTTTAAAAATCCTACAATGTGATTTTTCTGGATTTTTTTTCTTATTTTGTCTCTCATAGTTGAGGTATACCTATGATGAAAATTACAGGCCTCTCTCATCTTTTTAAGTGGGACAACTTGCACAATTGGTGGCTGACTAAATACTTTTTTGCCCCACTGTACCCCAGCGACTCAACACTGCTTTTGTGCTCCAGGGTCACATATACTTTTGTCTTACTGTGTAATTATACATATTTGCATCAGGACAGCGGGCATGAAATACTACTGGACGTCCTGCGGTGTGACATGCTACACTCTACATTAGGGCTGGGCGATATGGCCAAAAAATTTTTTCATATCAGCCGATAATTGATAGATGTCATATTTTTATTTCTTTCAAGTTTAAAGGCAGTTTTTTGCTCCCAAGTGAAAGTTGTAGAAACCAGGCCATTAATTGTGGTTGATTAATTGGTTTATTAATTCAAAAAATAAGTATTTTAATAGAAAGATTAGTTTCTGCGTGTTCTAATGAGTGATATATTGTTTCAAATCCGGAAATTGTGTTGTCTGATAATAATAATTATCTTAGAAATGCTCATTTGACAGTATTGTAGCTTGAGTTGGGATGCAGATGTATTATGTTCGTTATCAAAATGGTGACATTTAATTATTCCGACTGTTTGGGTTTTATTAAAAGTAACTATTGGTCTGTCATAGTAGCATACATTTAGGTCATAATAACTACAGTTAAAAACACCTCAATACCACAGTAAAAAATGTAACTATAGTTTCTAGGCATTTGTATGAAAATGCATTTAGTATAAATGCACAAACGCTGTCTTAATCACAAAAAATACTATAATTATATTCCATTACTCCTTAATACATTTAATGCATGTCTAAATAAATAATATAATTGTTACGCCCCGTTCCGATAAGAAAAGGTAAGAAAAGGTAAAAGGGAAACCGAGCTGACAGATCACCACAGACATAAACGTAATATCTACACATGATTTATTGATGTGGAGAAGAATTAAATAAAGAAGCCATTACTTCAGGGTGTCCCAAGGCAAATAAATCATAGATAAATGTCCTAGCAAAAGAAACAAGATACAATAAACTTCCCTAATGTAAACAAGGTCAACATAAACGGCAACACAAGCTATAACTTCATTAAATCACTTCACAACCAAAATATGAATCAAGGAGTTTGGAAACTATCGACGGGAGAATGAATCCGGAGCACCTCACGCCAGAATGAACTCGCCATCTTACAAACAGCACCGTCCTTTTAAGATGGAGCAACCGCAGGTTCAGCCAATCACGGTTTCCCTGCAGCAGCCAATCCCTGCACAGACATCCACAAAAAACACCACCCTAAACACAGATGCCCAAATCAGTACAATCATAATATATGACCCTGGAGCACAAAACCAGTCATAAGGGTACATTTTGTGAAATTGAGATTTATGCATCATCTGAAAGCTGAATAAATCATATTTCCATTGATGTATGGTTTTGACAATATTTGTCTGAGATACAACTATATGAAAATCTGGAAAAAGATCAAAATATTGAGAAAATTATCTTTAAATGAAAATCTTAGCAATGCATATTAATAATCAAAAATTAAGTTTTGATATATATTTACGGTAAGAAATGTACTAAATATCTTCATGGAACATGATCTTAATATCCTAATGATTTTTGGCATAAAAGAAAAATCTATAATTTTGACCCATACAATGTATTTTTAACTATTGCTACAAATATACCCCAGCGACTGAACACTGCTTTTGTGCTCCAGAGTCACATTTGTGACTCCATACATGGTGCAGTGAGTGTTACTACAGTAAATCCATGGTAAATGGAGATGTGCAGATTGAAACGCCTCCTGGCTGTATCGCTGCACACAGTATTTCTGCAGTCTGTCAGCACTATCATCGGACTCTAAACTAGGTTAAATCAAGTCATGTGATCTTCGCTTCACACTGGATCTGTTCAGCCAGACGCATCAGCTCTAGTGCGCTTGCAACCGCTGCGCTGCCGCTTGAGCTTCGATCCGAGCGGGTACACGGTCTGTGATTTCACTCCGCCTATAGCGCATAAACATTACATCGAACTCTTGTTATCGTTTTATCAAGGAAAATCATCTCGTGATAATCATCATCAATCATCAATGTATTGCCCAGCCCTACTCTACATGCACTTTATTCTATTTCTATTATTTTATGGCTCATAATAGCAATTGTATTCACTGAAATCAAGTCATTCATTTGTCAGTTTAAAAGCAATGAAGATGAAATATTCTGACCAGCAGTTACTGGATCTATAAAGTGCTCTTTGCTTTATATATTCATATACACTTAAAACTAAAACTGGGATGTTGATTGGTGGAGAAACACAGCGCTTAAGAAACAATGTGTTTTGTCAGCGAAAGTGTGATTCTCCAAAGAGCTTATGTTGCTTAATTTGTACTTCGTGATGTGTGGATATCAAAAAATGTTTCATATTCGACTATTTAATACACTACAAAGTGGTGAAAATGTGCTTAAATGCTATAAAGGTTACGAATGCGGCCCAGACATTCCCAGCCAAATGTATTCGGTCCATACAGATTGATTTGATTCAACACAGACTGCATCGTTAAAACTGATACGACACCTCTGGAATGCAATTGTAGTAAATATGATTTTAGATGGGTGTAGTGCATTTTATCAGTAGTAATGTGACCCTAACATCTTATTGGTCTTAACGTGAGGCCCTCACTAGGTTGCCATGACAAAAGACATTACTGTCATTATGGGATGCTTCCAGTGAGGCTGCACTACTCATTCTGTGGCAAGAATCTTCTAGAAAAGCATGCTGCATGCATAGCGAGGTGTGTCTCTTGAGCACCCGATTGCTGTATGTATCTTCTCTAACTCCATCAGGGTCTCATTGCGCTGGCTTGTTTAGCACCATGGTGCTGGGCGGCTCCTCCAGTGCTCCTAACCTACAAGATTACGCTCTCGCACACCGTAAAAAGCTGACCTCCTCTGGCTTCTTAGATGGTATGTGCAAACACGCACACACACCTTCTAATGGTGAACCCCGTCCCTGTTTTTAAGCAGTCGTTCTCGACTGCTTGCGTTGAAATAAGTCATCTTTTGCTGTTTTTGCCCTGAGCGGTGTATTTATGCTGCAATATCTACAACCTCAGGATCTTGTTTTGCATTCTGCGCCTCATAAAAGAAATGTATGTTATGATCTGTGCATAGTGTATCTAATGAAAAATCAATAAGCCATTGTCTATATCCCTAAATACAGGTAATTTAATTAGTGCAGTCCTGTATAACATAAAAAAATATTATTTCATGCTTTCCTTTTTTATTATTTAATTTACTTTAATGTAACCACCACTGTAACATCATAAACACAATATTTAAGTTTGCTTTAGCTTTCCTGAGTATTTTCATATTTCAACTTTTCATTTGAGCTCTATTCAAATACACTGTGTAGTTATTATTAACTAAATGAACTAAAAGCATTAAAATACAAATTAATGAATAAATCCTGTCATCATTTTACTCATCCTCATGTCGTTCCAACACATTGTTCATCTTCAAAACAAACACATATTTTTTTTATGAATCCTGATATATTTCTGCAACCAAATTTGATTTTAATATGCATTTAAAATGTTTATTAAAACATGGTAAATGTAATCAAGCAGTCTTGAAGAGACACACTTTCATTTAAGCTTTACATTTCCATCATATTTTGGTGACCAACTTTTCATTTAGTAAATTTCACAAATATTTTACAGATCTGAATTTGGTCAATTTTTTGCTACAGTTCATTACAGTTCATGTGTTGATCCGTCTGTTGTTGATTAGAGATCTACAGCATAAGCTAAAAGTACACTACGGTAGTGTTCTGGGTTTACTGTATGTCCCTTCGCCAGTCTTTAAATACAGACATGACGTAACCATCCCAGAACAAATCATGGGATCCAGACATTTCCCAGCAAACCAATACCTCGGCTCTGAATTAATATAGTGGAGTTAGAGTACGGCAAGTCAAATTTTGTATTTTTAGTGTAATTAAATCATTTAAGATTCTGATTATACACAATGACCAGGTGTACCGTATTGACTCCTCTGTGTCCCAATGTCAGATGACTCCTGAATTAGAGATCGACCGATATATCGGTTTACCGATATTTTTCCCGATATTTAAGCATTTTACCATAATCGGTTATTATACAGAGTATAAGCAGCAGTGAAATGTGTTCTCTGTATTTGACTCATCCAAGTGCACACACACCTGGAGCAGTGGACACACACACACACACATACACACCTGGAGCAGTGGACACACACACACACACACACACACACACACCTGGAGCAGTGGACACACACACACACACACACACACACATACACACCTGGAGCAGTGGACACTGTTCACTCAGGAGAAGCTCCAGCACAACCACCGCATGTAACTTTATACAAGATTCACTCGTTTGAAACACGCTGAATTATATTAACATTTACTATAGAACTATTATTTCACCATAAACATCTAAATAAATACATCTCTATTTAAATTATTTATTATCTCTGCAAGCGATTGCCGTTTGAGTATAGTTCTGTGTAAATAGATAAACCACGCTGTCAGCAGTTTTCATAATTTAGAATGACAAAAACATTTTAATAATTCTGATAAAACATGCCAGTTACGAAATGCAATAAAATATGATGTTTTGTTTGTTATAGCTTATTTCAATATTTCAGAGAATATTATTCAGTGAATTAACTTTATCCAGTGAATTATTCTTCACTCTTTAGTCTATTAAACAGACTTACTTCAGTAACGTGAGTAACGGACTTACTTCACTCTGTTATTTATGTACTTTATAACAGTAAATAAATATCGGTTCTGCATATCGGTTATCGGGTACATAAACGTACAAATAATTGGTATCGGTATCGGTTATAAAAAATCTATATCGGTCGATCACTACCCTGAATCATGTATCCATTCATTTATATCCATTTTGTGTAAGAATGTATGCAGGTTTAGTTTCAGCCAGTGCTGTTGCATGGCCAGTACATTACCATGCTCAGCCTAGAGACGCACGATGGGTGAAATACTATGGCAAGCCGTTTAGACTTATTCAGTCTCAGGATATGAATTCTTGATTTTCCCGAGCTACTGTCTGTAGCTATGTGTGTGTGATCTGCGCGTGATGTATTGTACGCGCTACTGACTGTAGCTATGTGTGTGTGTGATCTGCGCGTGATGTATTGTACGCGCTACTGTCTGTAGCTATATGTGTGTGTGATCTGCGCGTGATGTATTGTACGCGCTACTGTCTGTAGCTATGTGTGTGTGATCTGCGCGTGATGTATTGTACGCGTTACTGTCTGTAGCTGTGTGTGTGATCTACGCGTGATGTATTGTACGCGCTACTGTCTGTAGCTATGTGTGTGTGATCTGCGCGTGATGTATTGTACGTGTTACTGTCTGTAGCTATGTGTGTGTGATCTGCGCGTGATGTATTGTACGCGCTACTGTCTGTAGCTATGTGTGTGTGATCTGCGCGTGATGTATTGTACGCGTTAGGGCTGTGACGGTGGGAGATTTTTACCACCGCGGTGGTAATGGACCAACTACCGCAGGTGGCACGGTATTGTGATATATATATATATAATTCTGAAATGCAAAAATAAATAAATGAGGCTCAATCATCTATTAACAAACATACGTGTTTATTTTAGCACTTACGTCAGTGAACACTCAGCCTGCAAAACACTAAAATAAATATCAAATAAATAATACAGTTAAATAGGAAAGTAGCCTTAAATGAGAAAGTTAAATACACTCGGTCTACCTCACTCGAGCGGCACGGCGAGAACCCATTATAATCAGTGATGCTGTCTACGCCAGATGCGCGATACAACACGACAAATCGGTCGCAGTAAACTGTCTCGTCCTATTTATGACGAACTGAAACAAAGTTAAAATGTCCTGTGGACAGACTCAACCTGTTGTGTTGCGACGTGGCATCCGGTTTAGACACTGTTCTGCCACCAAGCGGGTGCGTTAACTCCTCGTCTGCTGCACGCGCTCTCTGTGGAGGAATCGTGCCGTATGTTGCCACATTTCTTGTTAACATCTTCCAGTTACCGCGGTCTTATTCGTATTTGGCCAATTTGGAGAAATCCTCACCAATACACACCTGATCATCCGGGCGTTTGCGATGACGTGAACTTGAAGACACTTGTACAAACGTGGATGGGTGACATGAATGGAGATGATTCCAGATCAGCGATTTAGTATTTGGTTTCCCAACAAGATCCATCGCTTATCACGAAATAAATATGCTGAATGCAGAATAAACAGTAGGCCTATTTTCTTGCTCTCAAACCTGCCAATCTAAAGGAAGCGCCCTGTATGGCGTTTGAGGTAATTTGTGAATTAGCAGATTTATAGTCTAAATAAAACTATTTGTAACTGTTACTATTATTACACTTGTTTACAAAACTTTGTATTATGCTTGTTATAGAGTGTGTGACGTCACGTGCACTACCGCCGGTGGCAATACACAACCGCGGTGGCAACCGACCACCGCCGGTGACGCGGTTGTCACGGCCACCGTCACAGCCCTAGTACGCGTTACTGTCTGTAGCTATGTGTGTGTGATCTGCGCGTGATGTATTGTACGCGCTACTGTCTGTAGCTATGTGTGTGTGATCTGCTCGTGATGTATTGTACGCGCTACTGTCTGTAGCTATGTGTGTGTGATCTGCTCGTGATGTATTGTACGCGCTACTGTCTGTAGCTATGTGTGTGCGTTACAATGTAGCAGCGCATTAGATTAGTACGTGATTATCTTACCTGTACAATGAACTGTTTAAAACCTGCATTCTGCCGTTCAATTTCCAGCATCCAGTAATATAATCACACATGTCTTGTGGAGCGCATTCAGAGTATGAATTAGTTTTTAATTTTAACTGTTTGGAAACGGAGCGTAAATGTGGATTTATTATCCTATTGCGCCCTCTATAGGACCAGCGACTAGTCGACGTCAAGCGTAAAGGGTCATGCAGAGCACTGAAGTCGACTAATCGATTAGTCTGTGCAACCCCTAGACCAAACTATTGACTGATGTGAGATGAAAACTATAAGTGGAGTGTAAATTAATTGTTTTATTAGTAGTAGTAGTAGTAGTATACTAATACTGACAAAAACACCACGGTGATTTAAAATTCAATGTGAAGTATCTACAGTTGATTTCGATGCCACTAACAAAGACAATAGTGATACAAAATGATTTTAATTAGCAAAAAAAAACTGAAAACTACTGCTCCATCGTGTAGATTTAACCCCCATTATGCAGTCTAGGGTTAACATGGCGTGTTTTCTTGAGCGTTTTGTTTGGTTTTTAATCGCTGTCCAAACACAAGCACTCCTGCGTCTTTCCTGCACGACTCTTGCCTTCTTTAACCCTCTTTCTCTTAGCTTTATACATTTCAGGTACCTGTTTTTCTCTTTCTCAGAGGCCACGCGTGGTTCTGCTGTAAAAAGATTTTCTATCTCATTTGCGCGACACCCAACCAATGGTATGTTTGCTTATGTTCATTCCCAGTACATTCAGTTTTTGAGTTTTTCTGGTTCCTCCATCAACCGCAGAGCAGTGAATATGACATTTATTAATCTTAGACAACTAAAAATACCAATTCAACACACGAGGAACCAGTTTATGTCTCCTCTGCAGGGTGGTCTCTTTACATGGATCGCTGTCTGTTTTCTTCCATCATCTGTTAAAAGGGCATATTTTGCCGTTACCTAATATTTGCTTGTCCGAATGAGCTAGTTCTTAGATACTGATGAAATATGTTGAATTATCAGGTGATCAGAATGTGTTTAAAGGATATGTATTTAATATAACACTTATTTTATTTGAAAGTTTATGATCTTACAGAGTCACATGCATTAAAGAGGAACTCTGTGAATAGCTGTAATATAAAGCAGATGTGTCCCTGAATATGTATAACATGGGTTGTAGTGTTTAATAGGTGGGTAATGTTTTTGTAAGTTTTTAGCATATCATTTTTATTGTTTGTTTTGTTTTTTCTTTTAATCTGCTTTTCTAAATGGGTCAGTGTTTTCCAGTATGTTCAGTGGTAAGTGTTGCTTAATATACTCGTTCTGTCCTGTCTAATTAGTGTTTTATTCCCAAACTTGTGTAGTAAGTATTTCAATCTAGTCTTTATACCCCAATTCAACCCTTTCCACTATGATCTCTCCTATTAAATAAAAAATAAAACACATTTTACCTTTATGCATCCACAACTATCCTCTGAGCATTGTATGTTTTTGATTTTGCAGTCGCAGAAGCTACCTATTCTGAGTAAATCACCAAACCTATTAATATGAGCATTGCCTAATATCTGTTGGCTTATATTTGTGTGATTAGATCTTCTTTTATTGTTAATATGTGTTGTTTTTAACAACCTTAGCCTATCAATATGGTGACAGCATTTAAATATAAGTAGAAATAGTCTAAATGTAATCAGTTCTATCTTTTATTTAAGCACACAATAAAATGCTTATAAATCCACGATTATTATAAAAATAAGAATTTTTATTTGCGATGCACTTTTCAAATATATATTAAATAAATTAACTTTTGTTTGGCAATTGTTAACAGAAGAATTGGTTATTTTGATAAATGTAAACATTGGTGTCTTTTATATTATATAACTGTTGCTGGCGTGTATTAATACAATAAACCATGAGAGTCTGTGGAATAATCACTGTAATGCATGGCCTCTCATTGCTTATTGCTTTTATTAGAAATTAGATTCCTGAAGATTATATTGAGACATTTTGTGCATGATGTGAATAAATCAGATCATAATCATGTTGTTTCACTAGTTTCATCTGAGAAATAAAACAAAAACATGTATACAAGCTAGGTCGGTTATCATTTCCGCTTCATAATTTCATCTTGGCCAAGTGATGTTTTTGGTGGATTGAAGGTATTGTGAGCTGTTCTTTGTGTGACCCATCTGCCTCCATCCGAACCGCCTCAAACTCACGTTTGATGGTGTTGTTGCTTGTCACTTTCAGAGGAAATGGAACGCCATGTGTGCAAGATCTTCAAAAATATTATTTTAGCTGAAGATGTTTTACACAGTAATAAAAATTCCGTAAAATTTACGGTAAAAACCAGCAGCTGTGGTGCCCGGAATTCTACTGTAAAAATACAATAACAACATTTTAGGTTTTAACTTAAATCTACAGTTAAATACCGTAATTTCATTAACTGATATAATGTTAATATACCAACTTATTGAAGTGCTGAAATCTGTTTTGTAATACACTGATAAGCACCAAATGCAGGAGGTGATGAGAAAGTCACATGATGAACCAAAGCCCATCACGAGCAGCTTTTAAATAATAACATGTAGAAGATGCACAGCGTCCTACAGACACACACTAAACACCATCATGCTGAGACACATTACACTCAAATATACAATAAACATTCATTTAACAACATTAGATGTAACATACAACCCTAATAAACACAACTGATTAGAAAAAACTAAGAAACATTATTTCAAAGAAAAAAATCAAATTCAGACTAAATTTGAAATGCAACGCAGGGAATTCTGGGAGCGTCAGTTTACCGTTTTTCCCTGTAAATTTTACAGGAATTTCCCGTTAACCATTTAACAGGTTTTTACTGCAGTTTTTTTTACTGTTATAATCATCAAAATTAAAAGAAATAAACACTTGAAATATATCAGTCTGTGTGGAATGAATGTATACATTGTACAAGTTTCACTTTTTGAACGGAATTAGTGAAATAAATCAACTTTTTGATGATATTCTAATTATATGACCAGCACCTGTATAGTCTTTTTCATCAGATTCTGATATTCTGGTATATTTCATTGAAGGTTTCGAGTTGTACTCCATGGTTCCTTCAATCTGTCCCTTGGAGACCCTCCATAATTCCCTGTCTCTCAAACAAGTGGATGACTTCCTCGCCTCCATAGCCACATCTCATGATCCAGTACTGGAAACAAATGCATCCTCCCCAGGTACAGTCAAGACCTTAACACTGACTGCTGCTGTATAATGTGTGCGCTTTACTGTGCATTCGTCTTAACCGCTCTCTGTTTGTCGACCCTCAGCTGTGCCCACAAAGAAGGCTCCTTTGAACACTTACACTCCAGCTAAAGTGTTGCCCTGTCCTTTCACGCAGTCTCTTGGCAAGAAGACGTGCTCACCAGAGAAGAGTGCATCAGGCATGTTGCATTAAATGCAGATATTGATGGTGAAATATTGGAACAAATTACTACATATACAGTTAATTATTTAATTTATGCAAAAAAAATCTGTTGAAAATATATAAAGTCACTTCTGATTTATTAGGGTTCCCCCAGTCATCATGAAAAAACTGATCCAAATGTATCTAAAACGGGTCGGCAAATTTTTGGGCCATTTGTAATTTTTTGGGTTTACCACTGTGCCAATAACACACACACACACCCAAAATGCATGATGTGTTTATACAATACATATGCATTCAGATTAAAAACTACATTTCGTTATCATACAAATAGTCTCTAAAGCATTTTTCATAAAAAAATCTTTATTTTAATGTTTAAATTTGACTTTGATTAACAGATTTCCAATGTGACCCTACTGAACACATTGCATGTGTGTGTGACAAGGCCAATTGTGCATTAAAATGTTCACTTTAATGATGCGCGCACACACACACACACACACACACACACACACACACACACAGTGTCATCCTGCGCAAACACAGAAACATTCAGGAGCACAGAAACTTGTTGTCTATGCTGCCACATGACTTTTAGTAATTGATGCTTAATCACTACATCATATTTCTCTGCAATGAGTGGATAAAATCGCAGTTTTTGAAGCAACTAAACTTGTCAATCTCTTCATTGAAGATTAATATTAAATGATTTGCGACTTGCATCTTCCTTCACTCTTTTAAAGTTAAACTGAGGCTTACTGCTGGAATTCGTGCTCTGTTTCTGTGAACAGTAAACCCCGCCTACTTTGATTTGATTGGCCGTCTCAATTATTTTGACATTGATGAGCTCTGTTAGACCACTGCAAGCACTTCGTATATGCAGCGATCGATCGCACGCACATCTATAGACTAGTGCAAGTTAATTATCACACTTTATTAGTGTTTAGCTCCTAACAAAAGGATTACCTCAAAATCTATATCAGCATGCAGTTTTTCCTATTGCTCGCATGCCAGTTGCAGGGTTTCCATTCAGCGTTGCAAATTTAACTTGTGCGCAACATTAGAATGCTGCATAGAACATTTGCGAATAAGCACCGTTTCCATGCAACGAGACCGAGAGAACAAAATCGTCACTTCCTGATAAACTGCCACTAATATCACAAATAAAAGTTGGAGAAGCCACTGGATATCAAAACTTTTATATATGTGACCCTGGACCACAAAACCAGTCTTAAGTGACAATTTTTCAAAATTGAGATGTATGCATCATCTGAAAGCTGAACAAATAATCTTTCTATTGATGTATGGTTTGGACAATATTTGTCTGAGATACAACTATTAGTAAATCTGGAATCTGAGAATGCAAAAAAATCTAAATATTGATAAAATCATCTTTAAAGTTGTTCAAATGAAGTTCTTAGCAATGCATATTAATAATCAAAAATTAAGTTTTGATATATTTACGGTAAGAAATGTACTAAATATCTTTATGGAACATGATCTTAATTAATATCCTAATGATTTTTGGCATAAAATAAAAAATGATAATTTTGACCCATACAATGTATTTTGGGTTATTGCTACAAATATACCCCAGCGACTCAACACTGCTTTTGTGCTCCAGGGTCACGTATAATAAATGATTTGTGCCTCTGAGCGAGCAGACGAAACACAGTAAATGTTTTCATTGCTTTCGTGGATGCCTGCTGTTCGGGAATGCAGTCGTGTATCAGTTTAGGTGATTATATGACGACAGACGTTACTCGGGTATTTAACAATGATCATAAGAGCATTTCAGATACTGTGCAACACGATCGGTCTGCTAGCTATGCCATCCCATTGCGCAAAGTCACAACTTTTTTTTGTTGTGCATTGAGGATTTTATTCGGCAAATGCGTTTCCATCTCCCATTATTCGTATTTTTCACACAAGACCAAAACCAACTCAAGCGAGTGTAAAAACTTTTTTGCTAATTATTATTTTTTTACATTTGGCATTTCCATCACTCGTTTCTGATGCAATACTTCAAAATGTGCATTAAAACAGGGTGATAGAAACATAGCTAATGATTATTCCTCTGCGTCCCACTGGATGCTGACCCCTGATCTAAAATATGTAATTGGCTTGATATTACTCCTGTGTAAACTAAAACTTTCTAATTCTGAACTAGAGTAAATTAATATGAAAGAAAAACCCTTATGCAGTGATCACAAAGAACTAGCAAGAAAAGAAAGAAGTCATGCAACTTCATCATTCGAGAGGTGTTGGAAAACAGGGACAAAAACTCATCACCAAATACCAATGACTTGTGCATATGGGTATATAGTCATTTCATACACTTCAAAACTGTTGCAACAGAGGTGCAAATACAATTTTTAAGTACATGAATTATGTTTCCATCTTTGTTGGCACAGTTTGGAAGTGCCTTTTTCTCTTCTAAAGAAGGGGTGCCAGTACTTTTGTCCATATAATGAATGTACAAGTCATTGGTGTTTGGTGATGAGATTTTGGCTCATTTACATTACATTTACATTACATTTAGTCATTTAGCAGACGCTTTTATCCAAAGCGACTTACAATTGGGAGTACATAAAGCGATTAATCTTGAAGAGGCAAACATACAGAGGAAGTGCCAATAACACCAAGTCTCAGGCATTGTTCAAATAAGTACATGCTAGCAAGGGAAGGAGAGAAAGAGAAAGAGAAATATGAAGATTTTGAAAAAGTGAAAGTTCAAATTGTTTTTTTTTATTTATTTTTTATTATTTTATTTTTTATTTTTTTTTATTTTTATGTAGTCAAGTAGAGTTGAAAGAGATGAGTTTTCAGTTGTTGCTTGAAGATTGACAGGGATCCAGCATTCCGGATGAGGGTGGGAAGGTCATTCCACCGGCCAGGAACGGTGAAAGAGAATGTTCTGGAGAGTGATTTTGAGCCTCTCTGTGATGGTACCACGAGGCGTCGCTCACTAGCAGATCTCAGACTTCTGGAGGGGATGTAAGTTCGTAATAGTGAGTGGAAGTAGGAGGGTGCTGAGCCTGTGGTTGTTCTATATGCAAGCATCAGTGTCTTGAACTGGATGCGAGCTGAAACTGGTAGCCAGTGCAAGGACACAAAGAGAGGTGTAACATGGGCTCTTTTGGGCTCCTTGAAGACCAGTCGTGCCACTGCATTCTGAATCATTTGTAGAGGTTTGATTGTGTTTGATGTAAGTCCAGCTAGAAGATCATTGCAGTAGTCCAGTCTAGAAATGACAAGGGCCTGGACAAGAAGTTGTGCAGCATGCTCTGTCAGAAAGGGCCTGATCTTTCTGATGTTGTGTAGTGCAAACCTGCAAGATCGAGCAGTCTTTGCAATGTGCTCTTTGAAGGTCAGCTGGTCATCGAAGATTACACCAAGATTTCTGACCGAAGCTGATGGGGTAATTGTTGATGAACCTAACTGAATCGTGAAATCATGCTGTAGAGTTGGAGTTGCCGGGAAGACAAGAAGCTCAGTCTTTGCCAGGTTGAGCTGTAGATGGTGTTCTTTCATCCATGCCGAGATGTCCGCCAGGCAACCTGAGATCCGTGCAGCTACCGTTGGATCATCTGGTCGAAATGAGAGATAGAGCTGTGTGTCATCAGCATAGAAATGGTCACACCACACACCTAAAGTCACACCAGAAGTGTTCAGCTGCTTTCTGCAGACCAGTCAAGTTCTTCCACACTGACTGAATCATCATTTCTCTTTGATCCTTGTCTTATACACAGAGATACTGTCATGTTAGAATAGAAAAGGGTGCTGTCCAAACTGTTGCTATAAGATTCAAATCCCCTAGAATATCACTATATGCTTAAACATTAAGATTTGTACTCATGGAAATCACTAAAGTACTCAAACCTTTCATTAGAAGTGGTGCCAATACTTTTGGCAATATAGTGTACTTTGCACAATCCAGTGTGTCCCTTTGTTTGTCTACTCAATGTATTTTTTTCCTTTCAGATCTAGTTCATTTTCCAGCCAGAAAACCCAGAGGCGTTTCCGCAGATATTTCAGAGCATGCTACGAGTAGCCGTAAAACCTCACAGCCAAGCTCAAAGACCAAGCCTGCTCCCAACATTTCCATCCCTCTGCCACCTGAATCTCATGACTCTGCTGTTAAAACCCAACAACAGCCCAGTGGCACAGCAACACATGAAACCCCTGCTCTAGAAAACAAGAGTGCTACAAAAACCGTGTCAGGCTTTTACACATGACATTATCTGCAAACACACAGCTTTTAAAGCAGGTGACCACATGCCAAGCTCGTGAACAACTGGTGTATACATTAACTGGACCCAGTGAACCAACACTTGGAGCATGTTACAAGCCACATTACATTTAGTGACAAGAATTTGTCATAAATACCCTTTATTGTCATTTAAAGGAACATCTCACTGAATGTTTGATACCAAAACACAGTCCACCAAAAAATATCACATTATTGTAATTGCAATCATATCGTAGGCTTATTTAGCTTTTCCATTCACCTTGAATGGTTCAGAAGAATGTGTTACATTTATCTTGTATATTTGACTGTTAAAATATAAAAGCTTATATAGAATTACTTGTCATAGTATGACATGTTGCTGCAGCTGGATTTAATTATTTTGGAAAAGTCTTAATGAATGCAGCACTTTCTGGGGCCTCGTCAAACAAGGTCCAAAGTGATATTTCTTGTTTAAAATCATATTTTTAATGCGTAGATTTGATTATAATCAGACTGTGCACTTCTTTCCCTCCACTGCAGCTGACATCTGTCTTATGTTAACAATTACTTTTCCATCAAACTGAAATTAAACATAAATGTTGTATAAATTGGAAATTTGGCTGTTGGTATTTTTAAGTTCATGAAAGAAAATACAAACTGCATTAGAAAACTGGAAGTGGTTGAATAGTTCTTCAGTAGCCACTTCTTCAATTCTCTGGCCCCAACATAATTTGTTTTTCAATCTAATCACATAATTATCCTAGTACCTGGTCCTGTCAAATTTTGGTTTCTGAGGTCCACTTTTCTCCAAGCTTCTCCAACACACTGGCCTGCAACTTTGTAGTAATCCTGAAGACATTGACTAGCTGTTCAACTGGTGAGTTTGATCAGTGTTAAAGCTAAACTAGATATAATATGGCCCAGCAGGAACAAAATTGGACACCCAGGACAGGTTTGGGAAGCACTGGATCAGACATCGCTAGTGTCTAGGGCCGTATTTACACTGCTGGTCTTGATGCCCACTTCTGATTGTTAACTATATCCAAAGTTTTTAATGACCAGCTTTTAAAAGTGACCCATATCTAATATCTTGTGGGGCAGTTGTGGCCTAATGGTTAGAGAGTCAGACTTGTAACTCGAAGGTCGAGGGTTCGAGTCTCATCTGATCTGGATACGGACCGGATTGGGTGGTTGCAGTTATCATCTGATCTGGATACGGACTGGATCGGGTGGTTGCAGTGATCATCTGATCTGGATACGGACCGGATCGGGTGGTTGCAGTGATCATCTGATCTGAAAACGGACCGGATCAGGTGGTTGCAGTTATCATCTGATCTGGATACGGACTGGATTGGGTGGTTGCAGTGATCATCTGATCTGGATACGGACTTGATCTGGTGGTTGCAGTGATCATCTGATCTGGATACGGACTGGACCGGGTGGTTGCAGTGATCATCTGATCTGGATCCGGGTGGTTGCAGTGATCATCTGATCTGGATACGGACTGGATCGGGTGGTTGCAGTGATCATCTGATCTGGATACGGACTGGATCGGGTGACTGCAGTGATCATCTGATCTGGATACGGACCGGATCGGGTGGTTGCAGTGATCATCTGATCTGGATACGGACCGGATCGGGTGGTTGCAGTGATCATCTGATCTGGATACGGACTGGATCCGGTGGTTGCAGTGATCATCTGATCTGGATACGGACCGGATCGGGTGGTTGCAGTGATCATCTGATCTGGATACGGACCGGATCGGGTGGTTGCAGTGATCATCTGATCTGGATACGGACTGGATCCGGGTGGTTGCAGTGATCATCTGATCTGGATACGGACCGGATCGGGTGGTTGCAGTGATCATCTGATCTGGATACGGACCGGATCGGGTGGCTACGGCGACATCGGAATAAGAAAGAAACTAATATTAGCGTAGATGCTATTCTTCTAACGATGTAGCAAGTACATCAGGTGGTTTGGGAAGTTTTCCCGGTTCCGGTTGACCTAATTAATGCAGCCTAACATTCCTTTAACGGATTTGAATATTAGAAGTTTATTAGTGTGTTAAGTGTATGCCAGGTTAAAGAGATGGGTCTTTAATCTAGATTTAAACTGACAGTGTGTCTGCCTGCCCGAACTGTGTTAGGAAGATTGTTCCAGAGTTTGGTCGCTAAATAGCTAAATCTGGTATTATCAAATAGCCAGAGTTTTGAGATCGCAGCGGACATTAAGGACTATAATGCGATAAGAGCTCACTCAAATACTGAGGTACTAAACCATTCAGGGCTAAATAGGTAATTAGCAAGATTTCAAAATGTATACAATGTTTTATGGGAATCCACAGGAGTGTTGACAGAACCGGGCTAATATGGTCATATTTCTTGATTCTAGCTGCTGCATTTTGAACCAGCTGGAGTTTGTTTATTAATCGCGCAGAGCAAGCACCCAATAAAGCATTGTAATAATTTAGCCTCGAGGTCATGAATGCATGAATTAACATTTCTGCATTTGACATTGAGAACAAAGGTCGTAATTTAGATATTTTTTAAGATGGAAAAATGCGGTTTTATGAATGCTAGAAACATGTTTTTCAAAGGAAAGATTGCTATCAAATTGCACGCCTAGGTTTCTAACTGATGAAGAATTTACAGAGCAGCGTGTTCTAGGTTATTACATGCAGAGGTTTTTGGTCCGATTGCCTGTTTTTTTTTTCAGAATTTAGCAGTAAAAAATTACTAGTCATCCAGTTTATTATGTTAACTATACATTTTGTTAGTTTTGCAAGTTTCATCTGGTTGCAAAGAAATATGGAGCTGAGTATCATCTACATAACTGAAAGCTAACACCATGTTTCCTGATGATAACTCCCAAGGGTAACATGTAAAGCGTGAAAAGTAACGGTCCTAGTACTGAGCCTTGGGGTACTCCATACAGCACTCGTGATTGGTATGTGTAATGAAGTTAGTAGATACGGGAAGAAGGAGGCGGGAACCGGCGAACATTTCCCACATTTTAATAATAAAATAAACAAACACAAATGAAAAGCGGCAGCCCTTCACGGACGACTGCCGCACACAAAACACAAACTAAAATTCCAGGCCTGGTCCTCTCTCCTCTTCCACTGTTGTCACTCCTCATTTAACCCTTCCGAAGCTCCTCCGTGGGACTCGAGACCGGTGAGTGGTGCAGGTGTCATTCATTACCAATTACTCCACCAGCCTCGCTCCGTTCCCACGGCTCTCGGCCCCGCCCCACTCGTCACAGTATGATACCTCTTCAAGTTTCAGAGTGAAATAGAAGAGTGGTTCCCAAACCTGTTCCTGGAGTCCCACCACTGCACACATTGTGTTTGAGTCCCTAATCAAACACATTTGGTTTAACAGATTTGTAGAGACTCAAGACTTGAAATGGGCGTGTTGGCACAAGAAGGAGACATGTAAAATGTGTTGGGAGGGCTCTAGAAACAGGTTTGAGAAATACTGGAGGAAAAATACATTGTTGTGAACAGCAAAAGGGTGTAGCTTTATATCCATCGGGTATTGAAAGGATCAAATAATGGGGTGTTGCAGAGTCTGACAGTTGAAGTGGAGGAGTTAAAACCTTAGGGTTATTGGTGATCTCAAACAAAATAAATATCTGTTTCATTTGTAAGGTGAGACTGGACCTACAGTATGTTGCCTCCAGCTGGGGATTTTGAGGATGTGTGGTATTGACAGACTCTTTAGCCCAGGGCAGTGGTTCCTAATCTGGACCTGGAGAACCCCAGCACTGCACGTTTTTGATGTCTCACTAATCAAGAACACATGACTTAATAACTCATCAGCTTATTAGTAAAGACACCAAGACCACAGATGTGTGTGTCTGATAAGAGAGGCATCAAACACATGCAGCGTTGGGGCTTCTCCAGGACCAGGATTGGGAACCACTGGCCCAGGACAAGAAAACTCTGGCCCGGAGATCTACTGTCCAGCTCCAACCCTTATTAAACTCACCTGCCTACTGCTTTCTAGTGATCCTGAAGACCTTAGGCTTGTTCAAGATGCATCGACGCTGCACTGGGTGATCGGCATATGACATCAAAGTACAGCAAGAGCAATTAGAGAGTAGACAAGTCTGGCCCTATCCCCAGTGGCACACTTCATGTGCACTTACAGTCTTGCGGACTTACAATGGCTGCCACATGTGCATGTCCGTTAAGTACACAAGACCATTGGTTGTCCCTTTTGTCATTTTAGCTTTCGTCAGGGTGTGCTAAGCTTATTTCTGCTCTCCTTTTTCAGGTTGTTCTTCATTTGACAGCATCCACTTATAAACTAATCCTGGATATATGTAGATTACATCAAGGGTGTCCAGTCCTACTCCTGGAGGGCCAGGGTCCTGCAGAGTTCAGCTCCAACTAGGGTTGTCACAATACTCAATATAATATAAAACCACTCGGTATGACATCCACGGTTCAATACATGCTCGTAGGGCTGGGCGATAATTCGATAACGATAATTATTGCAAAATAATTTTCCTCGATAAAACGATATGAAGAGTTCGATAAATGCGTAATGAAACAGTACTACTCATCTGAATCATGTCACACGGACCGTTTATCTGCATGGGTCACAGTTCATACTGCCGCACGATGCGAGTTCACTAGAGCAGATGCGTTTACTCGGTCACGTGAACACTAAACAGTGCTGTGAGATCCAGTCAGTGTGAAACGATTGAACACAAGCCGGACAGGAGAGACACTGTGTGCAACGAGACAGTCAGAAGGCTTTTCAATCTACACATCGCCATTATTTACCATGCTCACTGCACCATGGTATTGTGGCAGGAAATTTGGGATAATCACATTTAATTTTATTACAAGAATAATGGTATATAATTATAGTACGTAATATGTGTGGTTAAGGCAGCTATAGTATGTGCATTTATACTGAATGTTTTAGACCACTGTTTTTCATACAGATAGGCTACCTAAAAACATATAGTTATATTTTTACCATGTTATTGAGGTGATATATCTGTGGTTTTAACTGTTTATCATGATTTAAATGTATGCGACTATGGGGGACCAATGCTTACTAAAAAATAAAAACTTGGTCAGAATATATTATACCATATAAAACTGAGGTTGCTACAATTTTTTACAGATGTGACTGATTTTGATAATGAACAAAAATGTACCTCTGCATCCTAACTCAAGCTACTATCAAGTGTGCATTTCTAAGAGACAAAAATTATATTATTATTAATATTATGAGAAAACCCAAACCTGTTTCTTGATTTTGAAACAATCATTAGAACATGCAGAAACTATTTAACTTTCTATTTAGATATTTATTGTGATGATTATCGATATCGACTGATATGGAAAAAAAACGTGATAATTCTTTGGGCCATATCGCCCAGCCCTACGTACTCGTGAATTGTGTTTTTTTTTGGCTTTGTGTTCAAATCATTTCCATGTGTTTTATTTGTCTAAAAAATGGCTTTGTGTGTATGTTTGTGCCGTGAGTTCACGTGCTGAGATGAGGAAGTGCTTCCCTGCTTATAAACGTGTATTAGCGACATACGCCAAACATCTTCCCTTGTAATGACTTGCTATGAGAAGTGTTTCTAAACCTGTTGTCCAACAAAACAGAAAATTGTAACTTGTTTTTGCGCCACATCATCGGTTGAGTGTTCGAAATAACTTTCTTTTGTGATCTGATGTGGCTTCTTATCACAGAATGAGGGAGATGATATATTGTATAATAAAGGCTATGTTGATTAGCAATGGCTTACAAATAGACTTAATCATTATGAAAGTACTGGAGATGGCTTGAAGAACACAGATAACGCATAAAGTGTTGCAGGCCAGTGTTTATTGTCCTTACATTTAATTAATAAAAACATTTAACATTATATATTATTTTTATTCAGTTACAGTGATAGCAATGCCTTTATCCATATTAGGGATTTCCTGGAACATCATCACTTATGTGATGCATACGTGATTTTTTTGCGCAAGGGCACCTGCTGGAGTCCAGTATGATTACATGTGTTTAATAGCACTCAATAATGACTAACAGTTTTGGAGGAAAATCTAAACAATAATACCTCTCTCAAAAGAATTAAATAATTTACACGTTTTACAGTGTACAGGAGTTTTTAGTTGTTAATTTGTAGCAAAAAGCATCATGCCATCAGAACCGAACCTAACCGTGGTTAAAACCCGAAGTATGTATTGAACTGTGGGCTAACTGTATCATAGCATCCCTAGCTCCAACCTCAATTAAACATCTGAAGCAGCTAATCAAGGTTTTATCAGGCGTTTTCAAGACAGGTGTTCTGCATGGAGTTCATTCCAGAAATCCCATCATAAACAAGTTCTGTGTTCATCCTCTCAAGACCACAAGTGTGCCATCCTGGGGTGCGTTTCCCAAAAAGCATCATTGGCTAAGGTCATAAGTTCCATTGAACTCTATTGGATAACGACGAAACGTGCGACCATAGTTGCCTTTGGGAAACGCACCCCTGGTCTGGAAACTCTGCTATACTGGATGCAAGTTAGCCTCCAGGATGATGGCATCTCTTATAAAAATCAGCCAAAGAGTCCAGAAATGTCTGAAAATTACCATGAGGCCAAAGCCCCTGAAAGGGTATTCTGTAGACTTTGATAAGGCACAGGCGTCGTGCCCTCCATTCTTAAATAAAGGTGATCTGGTCACTCACTTATTTTGGTACATCTACACCGAAAGGTTGGATGTTTCCAAGAGTTGGGCTTTGGGTTGAACATCCACCCAATCACGGTTTAGTTTTAACCTGTTCAGCAACCACTAACAAGTTACTTTTAGGGGTTGCACAGACTAGTGGACTTCAGTGCTCTGCATGGCGCTTTACGCTTGACGTCGACTAGTCGCTGGTCCTATAGAGGGCGCAATAGGATAATAAATCCACATTTACGCTCCGTTTCCAAACAGTTAAAATTACAAACTAATTCATACTCTGAATGCGCTCCACAAGACATGTGTGATTATATTACTGGATGCTGGAAATTGAACGGAAATGTATTGTAAACACTGTTCTGTGATTTCTCTGTAAAATAGCTTAGAAACGGAAAAGTTCAAGCATATATTTCTTAATAACTAAATCCCACAGCTTCACTACTAGTAGAGAGACGCTGCAGATAGAATTAATTCACACGCAACCGCTCTCACTATACATTCATTCATATGAATGTAATCTTTACTGTGCTACTTATCTGTATCTGATTTAGAACAAGCAGGAATCTGTGAGAAATATAACGACCCAAAGACTAAAGAACTGATCAAATAAGCTGTTATAGGTGCAATAGTCATGTGGGCAGCGCTGTGTCATATTTCATATCTGTGCACAAGGTGTTTATCACATCTCCAGACTTATTTGTTCATTGAGCGACTAGTCGACTCGACTTTAATCACATAAAAGTCGACTTCAGAAGACTTCAGAAAAAAAAATCAGAAGTCGTTCAACCCCTAGTTACTTTATAAATGCTGGATTTCCAACATGTGCAATCAAACCACTATAAATGATTCAGAATGCGGCAGTAGGGCTGGTCTTTACTCTGCACACTCCTGCTGGTTCGGGTTCAAGACACCGGTGCGTGCGCGTACGGTACACTCCGGGGTTGTGTTTCAGTGTAAACGGAGCAGAACGGAGACTTTTGAAAATATGGTGTAGCACCACATTCGTGTCCTTGACGACCGTGTAAACAATACCATCATGCTCATTATTGTACCCATAGATATGTATGGCTAGATTCCCCATTCGACCGCTCCAAGCACACAGACGCCTCCGGCATCTAGGGATTCTACCGATGCATGTCTATGGTTGCACCGGCATGAATGGTCACGTGACATGCGATTTCGGTTGGGTAGTGTAAACGGAGATCGTATCGGAAACGTCAGAGTAAACGGGGTCGTTTTCATTCTAAAATGCTGTTTTAAAATGAAAACGCAAAGGGGTCAGACAATTTAATCTTTTGATAAACCGTTTCTTTAGAGCTTGTATTTCAAATAGTCTTCTTTAAAAAGGTCCCCTAGTGGCCTCGGTGTTTTTTTTTATTGTTTTATTATGCCAAGGTACCAAAGATAAAAGTACAGAACATAACATTATGTACAAACAGGTGACATTACCTGCAAAGCACCGTTTCTACATTTATGTAACAATAAATAATCCAAAACGAAGCTTTAACAGAATAAGTTAAAAAGATGAAGTAAATTAACTGTTTTGAGAGCTTCAAGATTCTTGGAAATGAAATAGTTTGGATATACTGTTGAACCTCTTTTTAAAAAAACAATAAATAAAGGAATTTGATGAGTGAATTTACTGCGGTGAATATGAAATGTAGCAAGTACTAATAGGTTAATAATAAAATATTCATTAATTAGATCTTTTTGTATGTTAAAGAAGCCAAACAGTACATCCTTGAAAAGCAGTTTTTAGAGAAGCACTGCTTTATATAAGCGCGTCCGAGCCTCGTCGCGTCACGTGACTGTATCCGCGGCGCGCGTCACGTGACTGGCGTCGACGGCAGACTCCTCTGACAGGATCTCGTCTATGGTGGTCTCGAGCCCAGGTGTGCAGTCTTTCTGAACAGGTTTGATTTTATACTCTTTCCTTCGCTATTTCACGCCCGATCTGAGCGTTGTCGGTGAGCTCGCCGCGGTTGTGATGTTAAATCCCCGCGCTGCTGCTGTACATCGTGAAATGGAGGCAGGGACACAGCCCACAATAAAGACCGTGTTTGGAGCACGCTTGTTACTGTATATTCCCCATTGCTCGTGTTTGACGACGAAGCAGCTGATGCACGCGTTTATATGTTCGTCTGGTTTCTCTGTACAGTATTTCAGTGCCTAATGTCGAGCATCACCCGGATGAAGCTGGCAGATTCCTCGCATAGCTCTCACTAAACCTCACAGATATCGTTTATTATCATTATTAATCATGCTTATACATCATTCACAATGTCCAAAGTGTTAGGTTGGGTATTTGATTCCTGCTGAAATGATACAGTGATCTTTGGTTCATGTACAGTAAAGCACTGGCCTGGTTTCTCGAGGATTATCCTTCATATGCTCGGCATGAAACACATTTCCATATGAATACTGTACTGTACGAGATCAGAGGATGTATAATCCTTTTACATTGAACTCAGATTTCCTTAAAGATTTAGGATTGTCATGGAAACCCCAGCATGGACATCTGTCTATCTATCTATCTATCTATCTATCTATCTATCTATCTATCTATCTATCTATCTATCTATCTATCTATCTATCTATCTATCTATCCATCCATCTCTCTTTCTCTCTCTCTCTCTCTGTCCGTCCGTCCATTTATCAATCCTTCTCTCTCTCTATCTGTCCATCCATCTATCCATCTATCCGTCCATCCGTCCATCCGTCCATCCATCTATCCATCTATCTATCTATCTATCTATCTATCTATCTACCCATCATCTATCCATCCATCCATCTCTCTCTCTCTCTCTCTTTCCGTCCGTCCATTGGCATAGTCTTTTCAAATGTGCACATGATTGTGATTCACGTGTTAATATACTGATGATTAATATGTCTGTAAAATAATGATCTTAAATTAGTTTTATTTGTTCGTTTGTTCATTCATGTCAAGTGAAAATTGGACATTGCACTTTTAAGCAAATCTTAATGTTTAGTATATCAACAATATATAACAATATATGGATCAATGGAGTTGAAAAATAATATTAATAAAAGCATTACTCATGTAGTGTTGTGCTTTAAATCCTTAAGATACCAAGAATCAAAGAATACAATAAAATCATAAAGTGTATTATTGTTATTTAATTAGCAAGGCAAATACATAATACAAATCATAATTCTATATTTAGAATAAAGTGATTTTATTTATTTATGTCCCTAAGGGCAATTGGTTTTACAGCAAGACCAGCAAGAAAATGTGATGTGTATAAAGAATATTTGCTCATTAAACATGCCATTATTCTTCCATATATCATACTATTTAATTTAAAGATAATAAAGAACACAAGCATAACAATTGGCAGTTACATTTATATTAAATGTGCATAATATTTACTAAAATAATTAGATAATGAAAATTAAACAATTGGATAAAATAACTTGATAAGCTAATTATTTTGCAAGCTCCTGCGGAGACGGAAAGTTCCTTAGATTTGCGTATCTTAATATCTACATTAGTGATGCACCGATCATGATTTTTCGTGGCCGATTCCGATACCGATTTTTTTCGAGCAAACTGGCCGATTCCGATTCCGATACCGATTTTTTTTCCTTTAAGCAACCAACAAGAAATAATGAAAGATTCTAACACAAATAAAGTGTTTATATAGTGAATATAGATTTGATTTAACATGTATAATATTTGTTTAAAAATATATATATTTAAGAAAAAGTTGCCCCCAAATTCATGTCTGTGGTGTTTCAACAATGGATGTCACCCCTTTAAGAAAAGAGGAGAATTCTATTTGGACTACTTCCTATGTAACGGTCACTGCAGGTGCTGGTTGATCTGAGGGGTGCATGGGGAGTACATTCTTTCTTATAAATTTTGAAGCTAGCTAAATCTCTGACAATTTCATGTGTTGTCATTAGTGTATGTGGTGTTATGTTGATAACTTGCAGATCTGGCATATTTTAATAAAAATATATAAATACATACTTGTTGATATTTCCAAAATGTCCCCTGATCTTGAAATCATCATGATGGTAGCCTCCATTTTAGAAAAGTCTAAGCTGATTTGTATGTGGTGTTACTGTCTCTGGTGTTAATGCATTTTCTGGTAACACAGAGCCTTTAGTAACTAACGTTATAAGGTCTGTGGTGTTATAATTACGTCTGTGGTGTTACTTCAATATGACATAGTGGCTGTGTCACAAGTTTTTGATTAAAATTATTTACAATTCAAAATGTTCTTAAGCTTTTATTTTAATGGATATAGCATATTAAACAAATTTTAAATGCCTATCAATATATTTTATTAGAAAAACAAACAAGCATCTTTACAAATTCTGCTCTCATGTTCAACTGGTCAACCCCAGTTGAAGATGGACCAAGATAGTTTTAAATTGGGTTGAAACTACATAAAACTGGCCTTAAATGAAAACATTAACAGTAACCATGTGAAATTAAAGGCAACATTTGCATAGTTACAATCTAAACAACACAACCAACACACATTCAACAGTCCAAACAAAGATGTTACTTAATCAACATTTGTTGTCATTTTTAAAATTGGTGTAAAGAAAAAAGGTATTTACCAGTGAAACTAAATAAAACCAAAGTAGGCTATAAATAAATTATTCCAAAATGTTAAATCAAATAATGTTTAGTGCACCGAGCAAAAGCAAAGATGCTACAGCTCGTGCTTGTTAAATCGAATTAAGTCAATGTAATTTTAAGGTAAAATAAAATAATAATCTTGTACAGAACTGACGCTTATATACGTTTGAGCGTTTATTCTTTACAAAAGTAGCATTTCAGCTTTGTCACAAGTTGGTCTGTTTCTTTTCTCATCCAACACGTGAGAAGCTGCGCTGAACAACTGTTCACGGTCTATTCTTGTGCAGGGCGTGGACAGATACGCTCACAAGCAAATTCTAGTGATGGGAAGTTCGGATCATTTTACCGACTCGGACCTTTGAGTCTCGTTTAAGATGAACGAGCGACTCGAAAAACCCAAGACTCGAAACAGGTGAACTAATTCCAGCACAGAACCTTTAGGGATGGTGCGTAATGCGCGACTGAACGAATCAGTCCCCGAAACGACTCGTTCTTCTCGAGTCTCATTAAAGATCCGTTCAAAATGAATGAATCGTTCAAGACCGACCCATCACAAGCAACTTCAGCTAGAGCAGCAAAGGAAAGCGGCTCTTATTTGTGTGCCAGTAATGTTACACCAACGGCTGTTCGCTTCATTGTATCTGTTTTTTTGTGTTTGTTGTGCTCCTGCCGAATGTCTTCCACACAAATGACATGTTCGCACTTTCGGAAAAATCGGCCGAAAAAAAGACAAAAACCGTCCGGTTGCCGATCGCGCATTATAAGCAAAAACCGGCCGGTTCCGATCTTTGGCCGGTCAACCGGTGCATCCCTAATCTACATCTTCACCGGCACATCCTCAGGCCAGTATAGAATCTATCTATCTATCTATCTATCATCCATCCGTCTATCCATCCGTCCGTCCATCCATCCGTCTATCATCCGTCTATCATCCGTCTGTCTATCTGTCTGTCTGTCTAACTATCTATCAGTCCATCCATCTCTCTGTCCGTCTTTCTATCTATCTATCTATCTATCTATCTATCTATCTATCTATCTATCTATCTATCACCCATCTATCTATCACCCATCTATCTATCACCCATCTATCCATCCATCCATCCATCCATCCATCCATCCATCCATCCATCCATCCATCCACCCACCCACCCACCCATCCATCCATCCATCCATCCATCCATCATTCTATCCATCCATCCGTCCATCCATCCATCCATCCATCCATCATTCTATCCATCCATCCATCCATCCATCCATCCATCCATCCATCCATCCATCCATCCATCCATCCATCCATCCATCCATCCATCCATCCAACAGTTGTCTGGCTGTGATGTAGGGCCTTGATTTGCACCTTTCTGATTATAGGCAGTTCACTACTAAACTAGGGTGACCATACGTGCCATTTTACCTGGACACGTCTTGGCCAGGATTCGTTTTGGCTTTGTTTTTTCTGTTTTCATACTTGCTGAAGTCAGGTAATGTTTGAAAAGTAGTTTGACCAATAACATGCAGGCATTGTACGTAATGGACCAATCATGGTGTGTGAGAAGCAATTGCAACACGATGCAAAAGCGCGTATATATTAGGTGTGTTCGACTTAAAGCAGCGCTGCTCAGACCAATCAGCATTTGACATCAAAGTACTGTTTCGAAAGCATAAGGAGGCATCTGCTCTGCTCTCTATAGCTTTCATGGTACTTTGATGTCATTGGTGTGCACACGCAAACAAAGCTAAAACTCATATATGTTAGGCAATATAGAAATCCTAGCCATAAGGCATGTATGGTCACCCCAACTAAAGCCCAAAGTATACTTCATTTTTTACGTGTTTGATGCAAATTCTGTCACCAGAATAGATATGTATTCACACATGCGCATTGATTAAGTTTTGCACTAATCGGTTGCTCCACAAGATGGCAGCACTGACCCGGGCTATCGTTGAAAACTAAACTAGAAACTAAACGGAGACGGCTACAACAACAGATGGATCTTAATATTATAAAAAAGTGCAAAGATATTTTCAGCGCTCGTAACTTCTGGAGAAAAACAGTGCAGGCACTGAACAAAGCGATGTATATTTTGGGCTTAAAGCATCCATAGACCACTAATCTCGAGGTGTAATAAAGCACCATGAAGCCCAGTTAGGGTTAAACTAAAGGAGTAGTTCGTTCAAAAAGACTAATTCTGTCCTTCTGTACTCACCCTTGTGTTGTTTCTGACTTTTTGAGAGGTTGTGGAGAAACGTAGCGCAGCTCTTTTCATACGGTGACAGGAAAAGTTGGCCACGTATGGCTTTTGTGCCATATTCTAGATTGACTAAACAAGGCAAAGTAGTGGCAAAGTGCACATTACATTTCCATAATGAGCAATGCAATCTACCAAGAGCAGCTCAAATGAGCAAGTATGGCTCGAGACATGCTTTCTTGTTTGTTAAATAATGGCGCATTATTTTAAATCGGTTTATTTAAATACTTTCTTCTCATAAATATAAAGGGCAACTCCTACAAATGCATGTGCAGTAAGGTCAGCCACAGAAATAACTTGGTCCACGCCATTCCTGGGTGTCTTTAGTTAATCCTGACAGTAGTTTTTGATGCCAAAAGAGGGTTTGCTTTGGCGTAAATCTGGTCTAATGCCTGCTAAAGCCATAGGTTTGTGTAAGGAACAGTCTGCTGGTGTGCTGAACTTTTTGTAGTATAGACTGCTTATGTACAATGCTGGGAATGTTACTTTGGAAATGTAATAGGTTACAGATTACAAGTTACCCTGTTTAAAATGTAATTACTTTTTTAAAGTAATTCTACTGATTACTTTGATTACTTCTCTAATCAACTGTTTATCAAACATTTAAACAGACATTACAGTAGCACCGTTAGATTTCTTCATTGCTTGAATTAAGATTTTAAAGCACAGCTATCACAAAATCAGACTTTAGCACCGCTTAACTTTGAGGTCATTCTGAGGTTAAATACAGATTTGAGAGTAAAAGAAACTGTAATTTAATTACATGTTTTTTTGTCTCATTAACTGTAACAGATTACAATTACATTTACAGTTACTAGTTACTCCCCAACACTGCTTGTATGGTAGGGCTGCACGACTATTTGAAATAAAACCCATAATACTCATAAAACTCATAATATGGCTTAGCGTGATTGAGAAATTGCAAAGGCTGCAATTTGATGAAATAAATGTATGCACTGCATGTTTCGGTGAGTAAAGCCTCGCGGCACTGTGTTCATTTACACGCGCGCAGCTCATGCTCCACTGTTTTCATCCATCAGCTCCTGCTTTCTGCCAAAATAAAAGCTTGATGCATCATCATTTGAAAGTGGAAAAAAATTAAGACCATAATATTAGGCCATAAATATTAATATTTTAATTGTACGGATATTCAAATTAACAATAATGTGATGAATTTTTTATATTTCTTGTCTTTTTAATAAGAATATAATGTATTATTATATAGTTATATATATATAACTGGATTTGGATGGGGGTCACACTTTGAAGTCCCATTCTGAATCAAATGATTCGCGAAACACGCTTTAAACTTCTGAATCTGATGATTCACGATCTGATTGGAGCGCTTCGAAACAGTGAATCATTTTGCGACGCAATGGTTTAAATGACTCAAGGTGCGTTCACACCAGACGAGAATGAAGCGAATAAATCGTGTTATTCACGCGTAGTTGGACGCTTGTACATTTAGAGTTTACTCGCTTCATTAACGCGTGAAATTTACTACACAACAGACACGAATTTGCGTCATGGGAGGGGCTTCTGCCAGGCAGCTCCAGTCTCGTTGCAAAATGTATTCCTGTTTCTATAAAAGTACGAAGTAGTATCGTACAGCTCCGGGTACCCACATACAACCACGATTAATTTGTCCTCCATTATTGATTCGTATTTTCTGCCTCCGCTTGTAATCATGTCACTGCTAGAGCAAGCTCCTGATTGGTTAACGCGGCGCGAATATCCGCCAAAGTCCAAATTTTTCAACTCGCACGCCAAACAATTCGCACCGCGTAATTGGCGCCGCCTCATTCGCGCGAATAGCGCCGCAGGATTGTCTATTGTGTCTTTGCATTGATTTAACATGTAAATCATTTGCGCGTAACTCTTCATTCGCGTCTGGTGTGAATGCACCTTAAGAGTTTCAAAAAGCTCCGTTGACGATGTTCTTTGTTCGCTTACTCTATATAATTTATTCGTTGTTCGAATTACCAGGAAAATTAAATCATTACAATTAATTGGCCAAGCTTACGATGTTTTTAGTAAATCGTGATCACGTTAATTTCCGTCGTGTTAAAAACATTTCATGGCGTGACATTTATGATGAGCGTTGTTAACGCCCCCACCTCTTTTGCTTTTTCACAAATCGCACCCTAATTGATATATAATCAACTTTATGTAAATCGTGCAGCCCTACAAACAAGCACGGCACACCTGGAGCTTTTTTTAAAAACTGCATTTTAATTAAAATAATTGCAATTAGATGTACTCCTGAAATCAAGCACTATGTGCTGAAAATAACTGCATTAAGATGCATTCAGAATTAGTCTTTTTCAGTTTGCAAATACCTGAGGGTGAGTAAATAATGATGTGATTACTATTCCTTCATCCACACAACAAATCATTGTAAAAGTGTATGTGACCGGGGCGGTGTCATTCATAGTGCTGTTTTTCAGGATTAGCAATAAACGGTGTGGCTTAATTGCTGAGTTCCTCCTGTTATGCGTGTGCAAAACACCTAAAGCTTTGTAGATGTGTGTCCTCGGTTCTCCCTCAGCATCCGAGACGCTTGCGTTATCCTGCTAACTTCAGTAACTTGTGTCAGGTGAGGATCTCGACTGTTACTCAATCCGGATGATGTTTATAACAGGCTTTGTGTGAGAGAGGCCACGCTAACATAGCATAGAGAAACCATTAATGGCCTTTTCATTTCCGCATGGCTTTAAATTACCCTGAATGCTGTGTAATTTCCATCTTTGTTAATGAAGGTCGTGATAGATTCACAAGGCACTAGTTGATAACACTGCTATAAAAACCAAAGTGATGACTTTATTAATCAGACAATCGTTCATGCTTTGACACGATAAGACCAGTTTATGGGGTTTTATTTTGACCACAGTCCATTTGCTTTCTGATTTGATTTATATCTTTATCATCATGGAAGATATTTGCTCTAATATGTCAGCGTCGTGATTAGGATCTTTGTTAGTATTGCAGATGTTTTTTCTTCTATATCTTGTGATTTTGAGTAAGGCTTTGAACTGAATTGCTAGATTTCACTCTTATAACCAATTTTTGTTTCTAATAATCGTATTATTTTAATGTCTCAGTCCTCAAACCACCGGTGATTAGAAACATTAAATAGGAATATGCTCTAAAAAGCACCTTGGCTTCATTCATTCACTATATTTATTAATTGTGATGTGTTGATGTTTTATTACAGTATTTCCCTTTTTTTTATTAACACATTTGATTTTTAATTTAAGCCTAATTAATCGTTTTGTTGTCGTTTGATTTCTTAACTATAGTGTTCACATTGATGTGCTAGAAATACTCTGAATTAGTGACATTACTGGAACAGTGTAATATATGAATTATGAATGCTTGAGCTAAAGTGAACGAGATCAAGCTTTTTTACTGATAATAGGCCTGCTATATAAGATACATGATCGGTTCTCAAGCATCGGTGCAGTAAAACACCACGGATCCTGATTCCAGTCGTGTTTAGGTTTGTTTTGGGCTAAAGTCATTTCATCTGAAGTCACTTCGTTTCTGACCCAGTGGAGTCCAAACTACCACAAAGTGAGCGTTTGGGGAGACAAGCTACTTCTCGTGTTTTGGGCTATCTATGCGTTATTTATTTGTGTGTGTGAAATAGTGAAATTCTCACCAAGAAATATACTCATAGACTTCTGTGATATTTCAGGGTAAAGACCTGTCATGCACTGAAACAGTTAAACTGTTGTATTCTCTAATAATAGACATAATTTAAAAACTGCTCCTGCCTAGAAGGATACAACCTAATATGAATCTCTCAATGAATAAACATGCATTATAAACCAGTACTGTTCGCAGTGCCTTCAGTAAGACGTTCATGAGTTATTCAGAAGGCATGTCTTAGTTTATCAGTACTTGAATGCATGTAATATTATTCTGTTATCTTCTGTTTAATGCTTAAACTCTTCTTTTAGCCTCTGCGGTGTCAAAGTTTCACTTTTGTTTTTTGTCAGAGTTTGAGTTTTATTTGATATTAATAAAACACTCTTCTTTGCATTGTGTGTTTCTGGCGAATTAATGGACGAATGTTGCATAGACCTTAAATGCAATCTAAGTCACTTCAGATAAAAGCTTCTGTCGAATGCATAAATATAAGAGAGTTGATTTTCAGCAACAGTGATGTTTATGCAATATGTGAAGGTCTGAAATATGGGCTTATTACACTCTTCGTAATTATCTGATCATATCAAAATTATGTGTAAATGCCCTCCAAGATACATATGTGACCATGGAGCACAAAACCAGTCTTAAGGGTCAATTTTCTGAAATTGAGATGTATGCATCATCTGAAAGCTGAATAAATCATATTTCCATTGATGTATGGTTTGGACAATATTTGTCTGAGATACAACTATTAGTAAATCTGGAATCTGAGGATGCAAAAAAATCTACATATTGAGAAAATCATCTTTAAAATTAAGTTCAAATGAAGTTCTTAGCAATGCATATTACTAATAAAAAATTACGTTTGGATATATTTATGGTAAGAAATGTACTAAATATCTTCATGGAACATGATCTTAATATCCTAATGATTTTTGGCATAAAATAAACATTTATAATTTTGACCCATACAATGTATTTTAGGCTATTGCTATAAATATACTTAAAACTGGTTTTGTGCTCCAGGGTCATGTTTATTAAAGACGTGATTTATTAAAGTGTGATTTCATAAAGACCAGGAGAGGGCCTCGGCAAGCTTTCTAAGGGTTTGCACGATGACAGAAGTGTCAAATTAATATTATAATATATAATAATCTAAAGTAAAATGCTAAAACACATACAATTAAAATGTACACTGGGATCTTTTCCTCAATAATTCATTTGATTGAAGAACATACTCTCTGGAGCTAAATGAGCTGTAAAAGCATGTAGCCAAACATGATTGCTTTAAATGTCCTTATGTTGACGGATTAAGAAATCATGCTGAATTGCTGAAATTAGACGAAGGTATTTTCAGTTGAACAATTCAACAGTTTTTCAATAACGGAAGAATATGAGAAAGTATGGCGTCGTTAAAGTGCTCTGCTGCTGGGCTAAAGCACAATAACTGACATAATATCAAATAATGATCATTTTACGTATCATTCAGATGATTAATATAATTCATGAACTTGGGTGACAACCTTAGAGAAAAGATTAGCAAGTTAATATGAGATAATTAGAGACCGTATCATATTTATTGTTATACTGTAACGCTATATTAAATTATTATGAGATCTCCTTCAAAGCTTTTAGAATTTTTACTTTTTAAATCATTTCAGTTCTGTATTTGAAAATGAGCATATTTTATTGATTTATTAAATAAAAAACATTTTATGTATCAAAATAAAAATGTGTAATAACTTAATAATAACTTTAAGTGTTAATTTAGTGGTTATTAAATATATTTTACTTTAGCTTAAGTATTTGTTTCAGTGCCTTTCATCATGTTAGATTAATATCTCATATATTTATAATATTTGTAAACAAAACAAATCACTTTTATAACCCCCCACACACACACACACACACACACACACACACACTCAGTCACACACACACACTGACACACAAACTCGCTCACTCTCACACACACACACACTCACTCACACACACGTACGCTCTCACACACAGACACACACACACACACACACACACACACACTCACACACACACACACACACTCACACACATACACACACAACACACACACACACACACACACACACACACACACACACACACAGACACACACACTCACTCACTCACACGCACGCATGCACTCTCTCACACACACACACACACACACAGCACACACTCACTCACTCACACACACACACACACCACACACACAGACACACACACACACACACACACACACACACACACACACACACACACACACACAGACACACACACACACACACTCACTCACACACACACACAGACACGCACTCCCACACACACACACACACACACTCTCATACACAGACACACACACACACACACACACAAACTCATTCACTCACTCACACACCACAGACACACACACACACACACACACACACACACACTCACTCACTCACTCACACACACACACATAAAATGTATTGTTCCATCAATGTTGAATAAAACCTATATATATATATATATATGTATACTTGGCATCTTTAACTTGCCTGTACGCAAGGGTTAGATGAGTTAGAGAAACTTGGCTTCTGCTAAATATTGTTTTCCTTGCAATGTACTTTAAAATTATAAGTTAAAAGTTATTGTTTTGACATGACTACTGAAAGGTCAGAGTCCAATGTCACAACACGATGCACCTTTCTCACACATCCGGGTTTCCCAGCAGCGGAAGTCGTCATCGTCGGGTTAACTTGAAGAGCAGTGAATGGGAGAGTACCACAAATATATGTTTTGCATTCCCATTTTGATTGAATAGCAAAATAAAAACTATACGATAGTGTTTTCACGACTTTCAATAAAATAAAAAAATTGAGAGAGACTGATAACGGCAGTCAGAAGAGCAAACGATGTCAAATGTACCATTAAACGCTGCATTAGAAACACCCTCGCATTAGCGTAAAACATTTTTTTGTAATTTGATGCAAAAGTAATATAATACAAATAATAATGTTATAAATGTACATATGTAATCCCCCCGGGTCCACGCCATCCTAAAGTTCTTGCTTCGAGCGGGTTAAACCCGGGATTCCGGCACGGGAGGCGGGCGCTCTAACAAGGAACGCCAAAGGCTACAGCCTCCAGAGAGTGCCTCTTTTTGAGGTCAGGCGAGTGAGCTTCACACAAGCCCTTACTGGCATACATATACACATTTCGGGAAGGCGTTGCAGATTTTACCCAATTAAAGTGTTTTTGAAAAGGTTCAAATCAGATATAGATACAAGCTGTTCTTTTTGTGATGACCCTAATGAAACTGATATGCATATCTTCTGGGATTGTCCTCATACACAGATATTTTGGATTGAATTCTCCAATGTTATCAATCGCAATGTGCTCCAGGGTTTCTCTTTGCTTTTCAAGGATGTACTGTTTGGCTTCTTTAACATACAAAAATATCAAATTAATGAATGTTTTATTATTAACCTATTATTACTTCTTGCTACATTTCATATTCACCGCAGTAAATTCACTCATCAAATTCCTTTATTTATTGTTTTTTTAAAAGAGGTTCAACAGTATATCCAAACTATTTCATTTCCAAGAATCTTGAAGCTCTCAAAACAGTTAATTTACTTCATCTTTTTAACTTATTCTGTTAAAGCTTTGTTTTTGGATTATTTATTGTTACATGCATGTAGAAACGGTGCTTTGCGGGTAATATCACCTGTTTGTACATAATGCTGTACTTTTATCTTTGGTACCTTGGTATTAATAAAAAAAAAAAAAAAAAAAAAAATCTTAGCTATCCGTTCCCATGGTTACTTCTCATTCTATCTTTTGTTTGGTTTTCGACTTTAAGTTAAACAATTATTAATTCTTCATTGCATCGTTTGCAGGGAAGAGAGGCTTTGATAATTCGATTTTTTTCCCTTAGGTTTTGTAGAAATTCATTTACAATGTTGATCTGATTACCGTGAAAGCAGCGTCACCCGCTGGACACGCGCTGCGTCTTCAGTCGTCATATTAAATTAATAAACGCGCGTTCAACAAACTGACAGTTGATCCATTTCTGTGTTGGAAACTTTAAAATGACAAAGCATAATTATTTTATTACAAATATAAATGTTTCCATGGCCACGGAGGAGAATCAGAGATGGTGAGTCACATTCAGCGAGTTTTATATTTATTTAATATATATATATATATATATATATATATATATAGTAACGTGATGTTTAAACTTTAAGCGTTTTCATCCCGTTATAAAACCGAAATCTAAGCGTTTATGGATTAAAACAGTGATATTTAAAGTTCATATTTTTTTAGCTCATCTGTTTTTTCTGCACATATAATGGTTTATTAGTAAGGCGTGTACAGAATGAGGCATTTTATTATCATATGTTTATTCATCTCGGTGCATTAATTGTGTTTTAATGAGAGGAAAATGCTTAAAGTAAATAAACGCATTGCGTTCGCATTTTGAGCTTATGTGTATTTGCACATAGTATATTGTTTATAACTTTGTCTTTTGTCACTTGGTACATTAAGCCACTTTAAGTATTTTAGAAAGTGCCCTGTTGGCTAGTGAGTCATAATCGCACCGTTAATAATTAAAGCAACAAAATCGAATCTTTCAGAAACAGACGGAAGTGTGATTCGTTTATTGAGTGAGAGGCAGTGGGTTTAATCAGTGATGAACAGATGTACTATTCAGCGTCTTCTCCTCGACCTGCTTCATTGTTTTACTCTGAACAAACATACTGCATTATACAGTTTTCCCTCAGAACGATGATCTGAGTTACTCTTGCAATCTCCGACGCTGCATGAATGACATAATGGTGACATTTTTCACAATCACGACAAGAACATTCAAATACTGCCGTGAACTCAAGGGCCCTGTCCCAAATGAAACACTTCATGTGCACTTGCGGTCTTCTTAAAATGGCCGCCGCGTGCGCGTGTCCTTTAAGGCCACGAGACCCTCATTTCAGCGTTCGTTCTCGCGAGGCCGTTATGGACCCTCGATCCGCACTGGAGCGAGCTCCGCAGCAAACTTCTACCTACAGTCAAAGCGGCATTGGCCCTGTCCCAAATGGCACTCTAAACCCTCGCGGTCTTCCTCTGAGTCCGCACTTTCGTAACGTACTGCCGCTTTGACTGTCCGGTAGAAGTCTGCTGCGGGCTCGGCAGAAGTGCGGATCGAGGGCGCATAACAGCCACAAAGGGGGCGCTCGCGAGCACCCTTTTGAACGCTAAAATGAGGAATGGGACACTCTACGGTCTCGTGGACTTAACGGACACGCGCACGCGGCGGCCATTGTAAGACCGCAAGTGCACATGAAGTGTTTCATTTGGGAAAGGGCCGGACCGGCAGCGCTATCCCGCAAACATGGCGGATAAACAAATCGGTTTCCCAGAACTCAACGCGGCGTTACGTCACATTCTCATTCTCTAGCTTTGTTTACTTTAAATACACTTGCCTTCGGTCTGAAGAAACAACCAATCATTTGTATCGGGACTGTGTTTTATAGTCAAGTATTTTGGGTTGACTTTTCCAATTTTGTAAAAAAATATTTATATCCAAATTTCTGTATAACCCCCAAAATTGCTCTTTGAATTTAGACCCGTCGCACTGCAAATTTATTATGAATCTATTGCTATTTCATGCTAAATTTTACATTCATAAATGTAAATGTTCAAAGAAAACTCCTTATATTTTGTATTTTCTGGAAAGATTTGGATGTATGTAAACTCGTTGAGAAACTCTAATAATTCTATTGTAATAATTCTATTGCAAGACTCTTTCATGGTGTAACTATAAGATAATTTAGTATGCTTTGGATTATTGTTTGTAACCCTCATTGTTTTTTGTTCTTATCTTTGTATTTGTTGTTCTATTATTGCATAAAACAAATAAATAAATAAAAAATACTTGAAATAAATGTACATTTATGCATACAGCAGACGCTTTAATCCATTCAGGCTATACATGTATTATCAGTATATGTGTTCCCTGGGAATTGAACCCACAATGCAATGCTCTACCACTGAGCCACAGGAACACAGTAAATAATGCATTTGTTACAACAACTACAATTAAACTAGTAAAGACTGCACGTCCTCAACAATACAGTTTTAAGCAGTGTATTAGTAGTTAGTGCACTACACTATAAGAGAAGTCAGTAAAAATAGGGCACAGTCTACTATATTAATATGAAGGATTTTTCTGTATTGATTTTTTCAGGTTTTTACCTGCGTCATGGATAATATCCTGGAAAAATACTAGTCCATTTTTCTAGATATTTTTCTTTCGGTGATCAACAATTTCAGGGACACGCTACTAACAAAGTGTATAATGATGAATTAACAATTATTAAATTATTATTATTACAGTAAACAATTGCAAATGGCGGCTAACTTAATTTGTGACGTGTGCACTGTGAGGCATCTGTGCCATAATATTCTAAACATTTCACAGACTTTTTGTTTTTTAACAATATATTTCATTTTAATGAAGAAGTCTTAATGAAGAAATATAAAAGTCAGAGCAAAACAAATTTAACAAAGGAGATGAATTAAGAAATGTTTGTTTATGTATGTGAAATTTTGCTAATAAAATAAAAACGTTAACAATAAATTCTAGATCCTTATTGTTTTTATTTTCATAGTACAAGATAACATCCTTTAAAGTAAAGCAATAATTAATATTCATTAAATTAAATATAAAATCTGCCAAATCACTCCAAAACTTGTTTACGACAGTCAAAAAATAAGTGAGTAAGTATCTCTTTCTCATTATTACAAAAACAGCATATATCATCAATATCAGAGAATCTTGATATTAATATTTAGAAGGGTAAATAGTATGTAGAAATCTGAAGTGTATTTATTTTATTTTATTATTAATACAATATTTAAAAGGAATTAATCAAGCTCTTCTCCAGTCAATATTCGCAATTTTCAAGTTCCAAAAAAATTTCCTCTAGGAGATATTTTATTTAATTTTTGGAAAATATTACAAATATGTTTGTTATTGCATTTTTTCTCAGTTAGCTCAACACCTTATAAAATTAAATTTGGGTTTGTCACAGATAAATAATTATAACAAATATGACTTTTGACAAGTTGACGAAGTGTTACAGGAATAGCTTTAATAACTGAATTAAATTCGCTAAATAGTACGGGAAAACTGTAAGTTGACAAGAATTGGTCGTAGTTGGCTACACTGTTTTTTTTTTTTTTTTTTATTAAATAATGATACATGAAATGTAAATACAATATAGCATAACAACAAGAACAATATTAAAGAACATAGGGAATAGCAGTTGGCAACACTGTTTTTTATTTTTATTAAAACAAATATTAAATGACAGTCATATTACAGCCAATGAACATAACAGCAGTCATTCCAACATATTGTATAGACAAATATTAAACAGACTACAATATGTAAAATATGAGAACATACATAAATAAATAAAATAATTAAAAATTACGAGACAATTATACAAATAGCGCAAAAGATTCACATATAGACCTTTGTGCGTTTTGCCTTACTATTTTTCAACCCAAGTAGTAACTCAATATAATGTTTCATATCTATCTGAAATAACAAAAGATTGGGTCAGTTGGCAACACTGTGTATGGCTGTAGTGCTCGCGCGGTGACGTCACGACCCAGGGTTTCGCTCTCTGTGTGCGCGAGCGAGCGCGTCATGGCGAAGACCGGCTGGTGTAGGATTTAACGTTACAGCTGAAATATGCCTGCTATCCCATCTGTTCCCCGGCACATGGAATACACAACACTGCCTAGCGTCTAAACCCGAGGCACTTATTGACCGTGGAGGGGCAAATTCAGAAACCCATCGCTCTGAATTAAGTCTACGAGTGGTTTTGTGGAGTTCCCGAGCGACAGCGGCTATCGGCGGAAAGAGCCCAAAGCAGCGCGGGGCAGACAGGTAACGTTAATAACAGAGAAAAACACCCTCAATATGACCAGCGAGTGTGTACAACGAGACGGACCTGGCTGAGAACCCAACTCTGGCTCGGTACTCACTGGTAACTTAGATGTCTGTATGCGGTCCGTGATGCTGTATTTGGCAGTTTTAGAGCTAATGAAAACAAACCGAGCGGCGGATCTACAGAAGCGCAGTGCGGGAGTCAACAACAGCGTGATGATCGGACAGTAATACTCTCAAAACAGCCGAAACCTCCCGCGATAAGACCGAACCCACGAGTTCATTGCTATAACTGCTTGTTGTTGGTGCTTGAACTAAATTCAAAGCAGAATGTCTCATACAAATCCAACTCAAATTGTGTGAGGCTGCTCATTTAGCTTAGCATGCGCGATAACTAGCTAAACCAATAAATAACAAGTTAAACTGGGAAAAGATTGTCTCGAAGTGTGGTTTAGGTGTTACTGTATTATTAATCTAATCTAGATTATGTCTTGGTGTACTCCTCCAGTAGCGCGACTGTGTTAGCGACTGGTAGCTAAACAGCTAACACGCGCTTCTGTTTTAGCGGTAGCATGCTAAGCTAAGTTAGCATGTACTGCTACAACAGAAAGAGACTGGCGAATGATTTGAAATGTAGCGCCAATCCAGCACTGCTAGTGGGGCGAACGTTCAAAACACGGTTTCAAAATATGGTGCTATGATGTGAAATGTAATTTTTAGTCCGGGTAAACTTCCTGAAAATGAGTATTTGTAAAACCACTGGAAATAATGGTGACCGGATGGTATCCCGCATCTGTGACCGAGCATAGCGCTACTTCAGGGCGCCGCACAATCTAGGAAAGCCCGCGGCTTTTTAGGCCTGAACCCCAGAGGCCTCTGCGGTCAACATCACACTGATCACTTTCTATTCATTAAACAGTGCTAAATATATTGCGTAACAGAAGAGTTATGTACAATTCATTTACGTGGAGACTAAACGCGTGGTAAAGTAAATGTAGACTTTTTCTTATATTGGTGTTGTGTTTTGAAGAAGGGAAAGTAGAGAAGTAATTCTCTCTAACAAGCATTTGCTGATATAGTTTACTCCAGCAACATCAGAACCTCAATATTGAAGAATAAACTAAATAATATACACTATGTACGCATATGTTACCAGTTACACTGAACACATATACATTTTTGCTACTGTTTACAATGGCAAACACAATGCAGACTTTTCTATATAAATACCTTTAGTGTAACATTTCTGAAAACCAGCTGTTAAATAGTTTTAGAAGCAATGTTTTGTTCATTTCAGACTCATTTATACTGTAGTCTCTTAGACAGGAAACAGTCATGTTTACTGGCAAACACAAGATAAGCCACTTTGATAGTAACAGTAGTTTCTTTTCTAATCACAACTCAACTTTTTTTTAGGCGAGCTGCTCTGAAGTGGCACACGCAGACCGCACAGATCTCATCAGGGACTCATCTTTAATATTTGATTGCGATGGATGGACGTGGTGAGGATGAAAGTGTCAGCAACAGCAGCGGAGAGTCCAGGTATTCATAACACTTTGGTTTTGATGTTAACAAGCTGTAAAACAGCAATTTGTCAGTGAAGACATTTGCATAGATGATAATCAGATCCATTTACTTCTGATGTATCGCCAGCATCTAGTGTGCATTGAATTCTAACCTTGTGTTCGCTCGAGCTGTTTGTTCACGCATGCTATCTGTGAAATAAACCTTTACTGTGCTTTTTAGCATGAGAGGAGTTGATTTGTGTAATGCCAGACAGACTAATGCTTACTTTAGTTGTCTGTAACACATGAATATGCTCCTCCAGACTTGTGTTTGTCAGTCATCTGTGATTTCAGGCTTTTTTTATTCTGCAGTTGATGTTTTGCATAACCCAGGCCATTGTAGTGCTAACATGTACTATAACTGGAAAGTGATATAGACTTAAATTATCAGTGAATAACATCATACTTTGCTCGTCTTCTTAAATGCACAGCATGTGAAAGTGAGAAGAAGCATGGAAGATGTGCAATTGTTTAGATAACTGTTGTTTTATTATGTTTATTAGTATTTAATTATTTTAAAGTGACATTAACATGATAGTAGTTGTGCTTAGATTAAATAAATAGCAAAATGTTGAAAGTGTCACTGAAAACAATATTTAACTGATTAGTTGACTAGTGTTTCTAATGCCACTGAGTATCATTTAGTTGACTAGTCTCACAAATCTCTAGTCCTAATGAATCAGTAATCTGCAAGAGAGCCTAACCTGCATTAATTAGCAAGATAAACATGCATTGCCATTAAAAATACCTCATTCACTTTTTGTGATAATTGTATTGTCTGATCACAAAAGTGAATATCAATAGTTTCCTGCTCTAAATGATCAGTATTTAAATGTGCACATGAGGAATCGACTCTCGTCACTTTGACCCATGTACGTGTTTTTGTGTCAGTAATTCAGATGACGAGTCTGGGTCAGGATCTGGCTCGGGCTCGAGTTCAAGCAGTAGCAGTTCTAGCAGCAGCCAATCAGGGAGCAGTGACTCGGGAAGCGGCACGGATTCTGGAAGCCAGTCAGACTCGGACTCAGAGAAAACCAAGCAAAAGACTGAGCAAGTCAACAAAATCGATGGAGCAGCGGTACGCTTCATAAAGCTTTTGTGTAAAGTTGTCAGATGCGAGGTGTAGTGCTACTTTTATGATATAAAGTCCACATGAAATCAAAATTGACCTTGTTATTTCTCATATAAAACTGAAAGATTAAATTATAGATATAGAAAATCAAAGGCACAAGCCAAATGTTAACTGGTAAGAGGTAAAATATTCTACAGGAATGCATGTTAATGACATTTCGTTACCTTTTAAAATAAGTTTGTTTTTGCACAATAACCTGTTAATGTGTGTTACATGTAGAAATGTAAATCAATTTCAGTAACTCATTTTTTGCATATTTCTCTTGCTCTGTTGGTATTCATGCTGGCACCCATTCAGTCAAGTTCAGCGGAAGTTTACTTGCTGTTAGGATGAGCTTTCATACACAGTGCAAATAGTCCTTTTTACATAAGATTTAGCTTCTGTGTCTGGCAACTTGCATTAAATTAAACATTTACATAATACATTGGACGCAGTTACCTTGCAAGCAAATATTTTGAATAAATAACCACTTTTACGGTTTGATAAGCGCACTAAATCATATCATCATGCTTTCGATATGTTTGTTTGAAGATGCCAATGGCACAAGACACAATGTTACAGACCCTTTATGTTATTATGAGAGATGTACTAATGTTTTTGGCTCGTTATGAAACCGTGGCTGGACAGATTAGACCGTGGCAGGTGCCATATTCTACCTAATTAATAGGAATCACTTACTAGGGTTTTGGAACAGTACAGAGGTTTGTAAGTGTTTGAAAATGTCCCTGTTGTTGTAGTTCTGGAAGTCCAATCCCAGTATCCTAACAGTGCAAAGGTCAGCCATGCTCCGGAAACAACAGCTTCAACAGCAGCAGCAGAGCTCCTCAAACACCGGCTCAGACGAGGTACTGCAGCGCTGTGAAAATACACTCCGTGAAAATGGTCACAGATTCGCAAGATTGTCCAAATTCCTGTGTTTATGAGTGCGTTGTGTTCTGACCTGCAGGACTCTTCCAGTAGTGATGACTCAGATGATGACTCAAAGAGCAGGAGTAAAGGGTGAGTAGTGACTGTCTGTTTGGTGTGGAAACCATCTGCATTGGTTCATCATATGAGATTACACTCTCGCTCTGCGTTTGGTTAACATTGACCCTGGCGTTCTGTGTGTAGGTCTGGTTCAGACTCGGACTCGGGCTCTGGTTCAGGAAGTGGCTCGTCTGGCTCTTCAGCAGAGGAGGAAGGGAACAGTGACGAGTCCGTGTCAGACTATGAGCCCAGTCACAAAGTCAAGAGCAGAAAACCTTCAAACAAGTACGCTTTTCACATTAATCTTGATTTACCTATCACACTTTAAGCAGGAGATCTTTTTAACAAAAGTCCTCCATTGTCAAGTTCATCATATGAGCATCAAAATTCACCTTTTCTGTTAATGCTTTTGTAATGACAAAATGAGTTTCACCACATTTGGCACACAGCCTCATTTAAACACTCTGCACATGTATAATAACATTCATAGTGACTGGCCATGTACATTTTTAATACTACTGCTGAATTTTGATTGGCTGCCGGCTTTTTTGGAAGTAAATAAAGTGCAATTGGTTAGTCTCAAGGCATTTGTTTAGTTGTTATATTTTTATATAGTCATAATGTTTTTTTTTTTTTGCATAAGGAAATTCCCATCATGCAGTTCCACTTTGAAATATCTTAAACATAATTATTCCTTCTACTTGGCCTCTAACCACATTTTGATTTGTCAAAATTAGCCAAAGTCAATTAAGCTGTGGCTTATGATGAGTAATTGATTTTAATGCCTGCTTTTGTTAAGTTTAAAACTAATCTTAAAGGATTAGTTCACTTTCAAATTAAAATGCACTTATAATTTACTCACCTCCATGTCATCCAAGATGTTTATTTATTTCTTCAGTGGAAAAGAAATGAAGGTTTTTGATGAAAGCATTGCAGGAATTATCTCCATATAGTGAACTTCAATGGACTCCAAACGATTTAATGTCAATATTACAGTTTCTGTGCAGCTATAAACGATACCAGACGATGAGTAAGGGTCTTATCCAGCGAAACCATCGGTCATTTAAAAATAAAAGTATTGCTTTCTTAACACAAATGCTGGCCTGTTCTGCGATGCGCGTCCCAGACTTCACGTAATATGTAATGATGTTGAAAAGGTCACGCTTGGCGTCGGTGGAAGAACCGAGTCAGTGTTTACAAGTTGAACATGCAAATACTAAGTCAAACGTCATTTACAAAAAAACTAGTTACAACTCAACGAGTTCACAAGATAAAACAACGATGACGGACGATTTTGAACTTGGAAAAGAAGATACGACAAGCGGGGCTTTTTTTGTGGACAGAAAAACAAATCACAACATCTATTTATGACATTTGTCACTTTTACAGCATTTCCAACTTATATTCCCGAATCAGGGGAAGAAAAACTGCTCAAAAAGTTCATGACAAAAACGGATCAATAAATCTCTTTAAATTATATTCCAATTATAGCAAAAACTATTTGCAAAAGAAAGGGAATGTAGGCACAGTGTTTATATTTAAACATATGTTCTATAACAAAAAAACATTTGGTTCCATAAAGTGTGACCGTTTCAATGTTATTACGTATTACGTGAAGTCTGGAAGGCGCATCGCAGAACAGGCGAGCATTTGTGTTTATAAAGCATATACATGTATTTAATTTTTTTGAAATGACCGATGGTTTCGCTGGATAAGACTCTTACTCATCGTCTGGTATCGTTTATAGCTGCACTGAAACTGTAATATTGACATTCAACCGTTTGGAGTCCATTGAAGTTCACTATATGGAGATAATTCGTGAAATATTTTCATCAAAAACCTTCATTTCTTTTCGACTGAAGAAATAAATAAATAAACATCGTGGATAACATGGAAGTGAGTAAATTATAAGGAAAATTTAATTTGAAAGTGAACTAATCCTTTAACCATTTTGTATCCTTTAGGGACACATTTTGACAAAGCATAGTACACTTGGGCAGTGGAATTATTTAAGGGCACATACCAAAGTTTTGTCAATGCAAGAGGACATTTTAGCAGAAGAAAACCCTCAAAGCTGTGCCCCTGCAACCAAAACAAATGTATCCACAGCTTCCAATTCTCTTGTTTTGGTCATGTTTTTGTCCCACATGTGCCTGCACCCTAATGATAGTGCCATTATATTTAGTTTTCTGTTGCCGAATAAATCTTTGCTCATCTCATCTCTCAGGACCAATGCCAGGAATGGGAAAAACAACAAAGCTCCCAAGAAGAAGCCCTCCCGCTCCTCCTCGGATGATGAGGACGATTATAAAAAAGCTCTAGCGGGACCTCGGCGGCAGGCCACTGTCAATGTGAGCTATAAAGAAGATGAGGAACTGAAGACCGATTCGGATGACCTGGTGGAGGTGTGTGGAGAGGACGTCCCACCACCAGAGGAGGACGAGTTTGAGACACTGGAGAGAGTTATGGAAATCAGAATAGGCCGGAAAGGAGGTGAGAACAAAAAATGAAATATGTTTTGTGTTTGATAACTGGTTGGCTGTTCAGTCTGGGAGACGTGAATTAATCCACATAGCTTTCAGTGGACAGGTCTGCAGGTTCAGTCTGTCATTTGCGAAAACACAGTTTTAGCAGACATGTGTTATATGATAAATTTTGTGCTTGTTCTTTTACAGCAACTGGAGGTGTAACCACAGTGTATGCAGTAGAGGCAGATGGAGACCCCAACGCCAACTTTGACCCCAACAGACAGCCAGGAGACGTGCAATACTTGATGAAATGGAAGAACTGGTCCCACATTCACAACACCTGGGAGACAGAGGAGACGCTCAAGCAACAGAACGTGAAGGGCATGAAGAAACTGGACAACTTCAAGAAAAAAGAGCAGGAGAAAAAGAAATGGTATGATTCCTTAACACTTAATTTCGTTTAGGTAAAGAGGATTTCGATGCTAATGAGCTCTTACGCTGTCGCCCGTAGGCTCAAATCTGCGTCGCCTGAGGATGTGGAGTACTTAAACTGTCAGCAGGAACTCATGGATGACTTACATTCACAATATCAGCTTGTGGAGAGAATCATCGGTGAGAGGAAGCTGCCTCCCATTGTCTTTGTTTCAATGCTTTGTTGTTTATTTACCTTTTCTGTGGTCTTAATCTCGCAGGACATTCAAATCAGAAGTCTGCCGCAGGTTATCCAGATTACCTTTGTAAATGGCAGGGGCTGTCATACTCCGAGTGCAGCTGGGAAGACGGCGCTCTTATTGCCAGAAAATTTAAAAAGTGCATTGATGAATACATGAGTCGCAATCAGTGCAAATACATTCCCTCCAGAGACTGCAAGGTAACGCCGGTCATCTGAGCAAGTAAATGAAACGGCTTCTGTCCAACTAATTAAATGTTGGATTTCCTTTAGGTTTTGAAACAGAGGCCACGGTTTGTACCCATGAAGAAGCAGCCTCACTACATTGGCGCAGATGGGTTGGAGCTGCGGGACTATCAGTTGGAGGGTGTGAACTGGATGGCCCATTCTTGGTGCAAGTATGTCCCTTTGGTTTCTTCCTAATAGACATCACCCTGGTTTCACTGATAGATTGATTGCCGCAGTTGTGATTGAGTTGCTTCATCACTCATGCTTTCCCAGATTAAACAGTTGCATCCTGGCAGATGAGATGGGTCTAGGCAAAACCATCCAGACTATCGGCTTCCTCAATTACTTGTTCAATGAGCACCAGCTTTACGGGCCATTCCTTCTTGTGGTGCCTCTGTCCACCCTCACATCCTGGCAGAGGGAGATCCAGCTCTGGGCTCCTCAGATCAATTTTGTGGTGTACCTGGGAGACATCAGCAGCAGAAACATGGTACAGTAAAAAAATAAATGCTAGAATGAGCAGGTTTCTTGCATACAAGAAGTGTAAAGCCTAACTGTTTGTTGTTCAGATCCGGACACATGAATGGATGCATCCGCAGACCAAACGACTGAAGTTCAACATTCTGCTTACTACATATGAAATTCTGCTGAAGGATAAGGTACAGCTAGAGCCGAAAGCCAACTTTCAAGGGCATCTATTGTGCCCCTTTATAGGATGTAATATGTCTTGTGTGTCCCCAGAATGCATCTGTGAAGTTTCAGCTCAAAATACCCCACAGATAATTTATTATATAATTAAAAAAATACCTATTTTGTGTGGGAACAGGCTGTTTTTGTGCATGTCTCTTTAAATGCAAATTAGCTGCTGCTACTCCCGCCCCCTTTTCCAGAATAGAGCTGTGCCTTTACAGATCCTACCTGCTAAAAACATCTGTTTGGTTTTGATTATGTCACTCTGCAATGCGTTTCAAAGCCAAATTATTTAAAACTTTTGATATATGGTTTTCAGAAAGCAGCTGTCACAAGGCATGCAGTACGAAGTTCTCTTTCATGTCTTATTGCACTTAAACTGTCAAATACACCCGTTTAAAACGTAATGTTAAAAACGTAATTTGCATAAACACAGTCTATGTATGTGAAGGTAAACCGCTGGAATGAAATAGCATGTTTATATTAGATCTGTGTATTAAGTTACAGCAATGTAATTTACAGTACCCCCTGCGGGTCTATGCTGTTAATATGACCCAAGCAATAAAAAAAATTAAAACAGAAAATCATTCACTGTATGAATGATTTCTGTAGCTCTAATAAGAAGGTGTTTCTTTAATGCTCTAGTGTGTGGATCAAAAAAGGTGTATTTTTATCATTTCAGGGGGGTTGTGTACACACACTTTATGATCAAACATGTAAAGTTAATTCTGCATTAAAGTGCCCTTTAATGAACATGATCAATTAATATCTAGGCCAGGGCTTCTCAAAGTCCGGACTCCGATCCGGGAGACAAAGCACATAGCAACTAGCGACATTTTGGATAAACCTTAGATTTCATTCAGTAGAATAATGTCACCGGTTTTGCCCCGCGAGCACGAGGTTTCGCCTTCCCAACGCAGTCTTTCTCCACCGGCAGAGTTGACAGCATATTCAAAGAACCGAACCGCAGCAGACTTCTGAATGAACGAGTACAAAACAGCGTTTCCTAAAACTGTTGACTCACTGTTGACTGTCTGACATATGAACATGAGTGTAGTTCATCTGTAAAGGGTTGAAATATTTCAACCATGAACCATGGTTTGTGCTCCATGAAATATATATTTAAAAAAATTATAATGAAAGATTTTGGCAATTCAGTTGAAGGGACTGCAGGTAACATTGAAGTACTATTTCAGAAAAATAAAATATGTAGACCTAAATGAGAACTGCTTTATTGGGCATTTAGTTGTATAAAAATGCAGTACTGTTGAGTAACTCTTATGAAAAATAACCATGGTTTTATTATAATAAAAGTGTAGTAAAAAATGTATTTTTTCTTTTGCATATTGATTACAATTTATATAACCAGTTTTACTACAAATACAATGGTTAAACTATGGTTAGTGTAGCAAGGCCAAGGTTAATTTGTGATTATCATGGTTTAATAGTAACCAAATGTTTTTTTTATTTGTATAAAACTATGGTACATTTTTGTAAACACAAGTACACCTGATGCCATCATAAATATGATAATTAAGCATATATCAAGTTGAATTGTTATATAAAGTAATAAGCATGTTTATAAAAACAAGTTTTGTAATAACAATTATTTCGGACCTTTTGACGTTAATGATGATTCCGATTCAGACCTTTGAATGTAAACTTTGATAACCCCTGATCTAGGCTATGTAAAAGACAGGAATGTGTATTTTATCTGACCAGAGAGCTCATTGTTATACTTTCTCTTGCAGTCCTTTTTAGGAAATGTAAACTGGGCGTTCATTGGCGTAGACGAGGCCCATCGGCTGAAGAACGACGACTCGCTCCTCTACAAGACTATGATGGAGTTCAAGTCCAATCACAGGCTCCTGATCACAGGCACACCCCTCCAGAACTCACTCAAAGAGCTCTGGTCTCTACTACATTTCATTATGCCTGAAAAGTAGGTGTGCTCTTGTCATATCAGTTCAATATGTAGCCATGGCTTCATGGTAGCAGTGCAAGTGAACTTTTGTGGTATTTTGGTAGCTCTTGTAATGCTTTGTGGTTTGTTTTAAACTTTCAAGACTGAGTACCATAGAGAAAGAGTTAACCACATTCCTGTATCGGTGTATTACACTGTAATAGTCAGATGTGTCACTGAATAAAGGGCTGATATAATCTGGCGTGTTGGTAGATTTCACTCGTGGGAGCTGTTTGAAGAGGACCATGGCAAAGGCAGAGACTCTGGCTATACCAGCCTTCATAAGGAGCTGGAGCCCTTCCTCCTGCGCAGAGTGAAGAAGGATGTGGAGAAATCTCTGCCTGCCAAGGTGGAGCAGATCCTCAGGGTGGAGATGAGCGCTGTTCAGAAACAATACTACAAGTAAGACAGCATTTAGAGTAAAGCGATGAGTACAGTAGAGAGTTTACTAGACTGCATGGAATCACCATTTGACTTTAATCATGTGACTGGTCTTGTCACTCTATATCCTAATAAAAGGTTGTGCCTGAAGAAAATACACTTTGGCTATTAGGGATGTAACGATGAACCGCAAGCCGGTTGAAAATCAATTCAAACATGTGACGATTTAAATCGGATGAGATGAAAACAAATCACGACACAATTGGAGGAGTTTATATGAATGTCTCTGAGGGGAACTGACTGTCTTTAGAAAAGTTTAAGTCGTATTTTCTGTTCATCTTTCCTCTGAGCGATGCATATTAATGTTTATAAGCGCAGCTCTGCTTTGTTTACAACGGTAACCAAGGAAACACTGTATAGCTGCTGTTCCATAAGCGCTTTGATTACAGCGGTAACCAAGGAAACACTATCACTGCTGTTCTATAAGCGCTTTGTTTACAGCGGTAACCAAGGAAACACTATCTGTTCCAGAAGCACTTTGTTTATAGCGGTAACCAAGGAAACACTGTATCACTGCCATAGACATATAAATACCTAGACGCCTCATTGGCCGCTTTGAGCCGTTGCTGCGATACGTCAACGCGTCCGCCATATTGGAGCGGGCAAGAGTTCCATTTAAACAAATGCAACGAACAGGGAGAGCTGCGGTTTTTCTGGATAAAAATGACAACGTTTGTTTTTATCAACTGATATTAGTGGTTTATGATCTACGTGGTGTACAAAAAATCTCCAGTTGCTTAAAATCGCGATAGTTAAACTAGATAGTTACATTTATTTAATAAGGAATTGCAAAAGCTCACACTTGTGTAAATTAAATCTTCACAAAAAGTATTTTCTGTGTTTAACCTCACAATTTTTACTTTTCGTTCCCTTTGAAATATTTCAAAAAACAAATGCCCATCTTAAAGCAGTAATTTACCAAAATTGAGAAATGGAACAAACTAACATACAAATCACACGGGCTTCTTTCTATACATTTATAGCACTAAAATGATGCAATTATTTACAAGTACATACACCAAAACAGACAATAACAAAGAGAACTGATAGCTTTATGAAAATACATATGTGATTTGTTACAACAACAGTTCAGCAAATATATTTGTAATATAGTATAAAGATGTAATAGTAAATAATATATGTATAGTTGTATAACTATAATAATAATTAAGAATAGCATTCAATACAAATTTAGTAGTACAAGAATATAATAGCATACTAATTGATTGATAATAGCTAACTGTATAATAATAATAATACTACATTAAAATGTAATATCAAATAGTATTTAATATCAATTGCAAAATGATATAGACAATAAACAGGTAAATAGCAAGTAATTAATAGTACAATAAGTAATAAAATAATAACAACATTAAAAGCTATATAATAACTATAAATCATCTATAATCGCTAATCCTTTGTAGGGTTGCAGAGTGCAAGAGCTAAAATCCTTTGAACAAAACTACTTTGCAGAGCTTTTTTCTCGAGTTGCCACTCTGTAGTTGAAGTGTGTTCAGTTTGGCAATGTGGTGCATCCTTAGTTTGTGGAAAACAGACACAACTGAAGACAAGAGAGAAAAATGATGGTTGTCAATTCCAAATTGTGTTTCCTCAATGTGGTCCTTGAGACAAAACACATCCTCTGAGCCAATCTCTGCTCGGACAAGTTGACTGATCAAGGACACTTTGACTTTCCCAGAGGGTGACTGGCGAATAAACCGCTCAGCTGATCTGACCACCTTCACTGTGCCTTCAGAAGGAATCATCAGTCCTCCATTGTTTTTCAGTGTAAGCAAGTGGTAGCTCTGATCAAATGACGCAGATACAGCATTTGTCACCAAGCTAGCACGGCACACATCACAGGACAGCTTCCTCAAAATCTGACGAACGACGAACCCTGAAATGTACACAAGGGCATTGTCCACAAGGCTCCCAAGACGGGTTGGCAGGTAGCTGTGGTCACACACAAGTGCAGAGAGGTTTACAAAAGGGGATGGAAGGTCTTCAGATTCTTCTGCTGCTAGAGTCGATGACATCTCAACAGCCTCAGACACAGTCTCATTCTGTTCTACCACATTTCCTGAAATGCTTGGTGAGACACCGCACCGGACCATGAGGTGGCGGAAAATGCCCTGGAACTGGCCTGCAGTAGGATTGTTATTCCAGCCTCCTAAAAACAAACACACAGACACATTCACAACACTTAAGGAATAGTTCACCCAAAATTTGCTGGCTCAAGGTCTGCATTTACAGTCACACCAGAGGTGTTAAACTGGGATTAGGACTTGGTTTTCTGCAGACCAGTCAAGTTCTTCCACACTGACTGAATCAATCATTTATCTTTGATTCTTGTCTTATACACAGAGACACTGTCATGTTAGAATAGAAAAGGGTTCTGTCCAAACTGTTGATATAAAATTAGAAACACACAATTTCCTAGAATATAATTTTATGCTTAAACATTAAGATTTGTACTCATAGAAATTACTAAAGTAGTCAAACCTTTCATTAGAAGGGGGCGACTCAATACTTTTGGCAATATAGTGTAATATATATATCTTGGCCTCGGTGGAGTAGCAGGTAGGTAAACGAGGAGATCGTGGAGTAGCAGGTAGGTAAACGAGGAGATCGTGGAGTAGCAGGTAGGTAAACGAGGAGATCGTGGATTAGCAGGTAGGTAAACGAGGAGATCGTGGAGTAGTAGGTAGGTAAACGAGATCGTGGAGTAGCAGGTTTGTAAACGAGGAGATCGTGGAGTAGCAGGTTTGTAAACGAGGAGATCGTGGATTAGCAGGTAGGTAAACGAGGAGATCGTGGAGTAGTAGGTAGGTAAACGAGATCGTGGAGTAGCAGGTTTGTAAACGAGGAGATCGTGGAGTAGCAGGTTTGTAAACGAGGAGATTGTGGAGTAGCAGGTAGGTAAACGAGGAGATCGTGGAGTAGTAGGTAGGTAAACGAGATCGTGGAGTAGCAGGTTTGTAAACGAGGAGATCGTGGAGTAGCAGGTTTGTAAACGAGGAGATTGTGGAGTAGCAGGTAGGTAAACGAGGAGATTGTGGAGTAGTAGGTAAACAAGGAGATCGTGGAGTAGCAGGTTTGTAAACGAGGAGATCGTGGAGTAGCAGGTTTGTAAACGAGGAGATCGTGGAGTAGCAGGTTTGTAAACGAGGAGATCGTGGAGTAGCAGGTAGGTAAACGAGATCGTGGAGTAGCAGGTTTGTAAAGGAGATCGTGGAGTAGCAGGTTTGTAAACGAGGAGATTGTGGAGTAGCAGGTAGGTAAACGAGGAGATCGTGGAGTAGTAGGTAGGTAAACGAGATCGTGGAGTAGCAGGTTTGTAAACGAGATCGTGGAGTAGCAGGTTTGTAAACGAGGAGATCGTGGAGTAGCAGGTTTGTAAACGAGGAGATTGTGGAGTAGCAGGTAGGTAAACGAGGAGATCGTGGAGTAGTAGGTAGGTAAACAAGGAGATCGTGGAGTAGCAGGTTTGTAAACGAGGAGATCGTGGAGTAGCAGGTATGTAAACGAGGAGATCGTGGAGTAGCAGGTTTGTAAACGAGGAGATCGTGGAGTAGCAGGTATGTAAACGAGGAGATCGTGGAGTAGCAGGTTTGTAAACGAGGAGATCGTGGAGTAGCAGGTATGTAAACGAGGAGATCGTGGAGTAGCAGGTTTGTAAACGAGGAGATCGTGGAGTAGCAGGTTTGTAAACGAGGAGATCGTGGAGTAGCAGGTATGTAAACGAGGAGATCGTGGAGTAGCAGGTTTGTAAACGAGGAGATCGTGGAGTAGCAGGTATGTAAACGAGGAGATCGTGGAGTAGTAGGTAGGTAAACAAGGAGATCGTGGAGTAGCAGGTTTGTAAACGAGGAGATCGTGGAGTAGCAGGTATGTAAACGAGGAGATCGTGGAGTAGCAGGTAGGTAAATGAGGAGATCGTGGAGTAGCAGGATAGTAATTCAAAGAAAGGCAGTAGAGCTTGGGTGAGACAAAGACACAGGCATTTAAGAGTAAAACTGCATGGGTGTTTTAAACGGGATTTGAATTAATTATGCATTTAATACTGATATGTGCACTTTTCAGATGATTTTTTAAATATATTCGCAAATTTCAGAAATCCTTACCTGATGCCCTGATAGAATTGAAGAGGAGCTCCAAGTGGTCCTGGCTAAATCGATAGGTGCAGACATATCGCTGAAATTGTAGCAGCTCAGGAATCAACAACATGAGGGTATCAATGTTGATGATGAACCCCATGACAGACAGGTACCTTCAAAAGAAAATGTTTTTCAATACGTCTGTATTGTCAATATGGCAAAATCAAAATACTCCAAAGGTAGCATTGTGTAATTTTGCTCACTGAAAGCAGTAAATGGACTTGATCAGACAACACAGGGTGACAGGCTAGGGCAGTGACCAATAGATGACTATAATACTTGAACTTTTTCTCCATTGAAAGATCAGTCAACAAGACTGGTAACGGGACAATGATACATTAATTGTAAAATCCAAAATGTTTGGGGCTTTCAGGAAAACATTCAGGATGGCTCCCAAGAAGCCACCCCACTGCAATGTCCCTGGTTGGTAACTGCATTTTCAGAGTACATAACGATATAAAATGTAAAGTGAATACTGCAAAATTACTGCATGCTCCTTAAGAGTGTAAATTAGTTTAGGGTTAGGATCATTTAAGTAAATTATCTCTAGGCCATTAAGCCGACTAATAACAATATTAGAACAGAACTGGGAAGGTCTGAAACATATGAACATAGTGCCATACTTACCATTCTGCGACCTGTATGAACTGAAAAATACTGAACATAGAAGAATTCCCCCCCCAAAAAAAACAGTCAATGGAAAGATCAGAACAAAGGAACAGAGCATCATATGAACTTATGATGCCATGAACTTGTGAACTCTTCACACGAACATAAACTTCACTATTTTAAATGACCTCGTTGATTGGTGAAGGAGTGTGCCATCTTTCATCACCAAACTGATCAAATATTCCCTGGCTCTCAACAAGAACTCCACTCTATCACTCCAATTCCAAGCAGCCAGCGGCCTTTTGAACCCTGTGGCACGTGGATTGCGGCTGTTCATTATGTCAAAGAGCCTGTCAATCATCTAACAGCAAATATTTGCATTAAATGAAAGCATTTTATTTATAACCATGTTTGCATATAGTACTACCTCAATGAATTCAGCTGTTGCTTCACAGTGTTTGAACTCTGGATAGCCAAGGTCTCGCAATGTGCGCAGAGCTACTGTCACTGAGCGACTGAGTGTCTGTGCAGCAAAGGACACTTTCATCTTCTGGGATTCTAAAAATATGTGCTTGCCTATTAACTTGTTGGCTGCATGCAGTCCATCTTTGATTTGAATGTCATTTAACTGAACAATGTGTGTCCAGTTGATCTGGCCAGTACTGCTCTTTATAGGACTGTAAGCCTGCAACATATTCCGTGCCAGCTTCAACATGTGGCAGGCATCCATCATTACGAACACATTCTCACCAGTCACTGGATGTGAGAAAAAAGTCTTTAAGGGCTCATGCGGGTTTGCCTTTAACTGGCACCCAAGCTGGGTGCACATACTAATATTGGAGGCATGTCCATCCATTGTGATGCAGAGTACCCTTATGCCACGCTCATGCAGCTCCTCCAACGCATGCAGAATTAACACCTTCTGCGTATCTGGTGACAGAGTGTTGGTGAGGTAGTAGGAAATTGGAGCCTTCCAATGTCCTTGTAAACCAACCACCATGAAAACAAGAGCCTCTGTGGCAACATCTGTTTCGTTCATACCATCCCCCATGTCAACAAATCCAGACATTTTCTGTGTCTGAGGATTGTACTGAATGTGTTTCTTTATAGCCATGGCATCCAACATCAGAGTTACACATCCATATTTAGCTGGGTCTTCCTCTTGACGTCTTTTCAGCATGTCCAACATCATCATGTTGAGGCCAGGCTTGGCATCCACAGAACTCATCCACCTTAATAAAATGAAAAATTTGTTAATTAATGTATTTTGTAAAAGTGCAATGAATGAAATTAAGAATACCTCTGTAATGTATGTGGATGTGGGAGGCCAAGATGAAGAGACTTCCTCAAATAGTTATAGGCTTTTGGACCATGTAAATGAAGAGTGAGGGCAAACTCCTCTGTTCTTTTGTGTACTCATGGCCCTTTTTGACAAGAGGTCTACGGAAGATCTGAAATTAATTTAGAACAGACTAACTAGTACATTTACATTTATGCATTTAGCAGACGCTTTTATCCAAAGCGACTTACAGTGCATTCAGGTTATACATTTGTATTGTCAGTATGTGTGTTCCTGGGAATCGAACCCACAACCTTTGCTGCTAACGCAATGCTCTACCCACTGAGCCACAGGAACACTAGTACTAGCTCTTCCCATTAAAAATAAAAAAAGTCTAAAAATAAGATGAAATTATTTTCATTTTACCAGAGTAGAAACTGAGTCTCTCTTTCAGATCTTCATTTATGAGGTTCTTTCCCTTCAGATCCTCTAGAAGATCGCGCACAGTTTTCTTTGCCCTCCGTTCCCGGTCCTTCACATTCCTCAACTCTTGCTCCAGACTCTCCACTCTAGCCAAGGCTTCACATAATCTGGTCTTTAAACCAGTGGGAGATGCAGGCAATGCATAGGAGTGGTCCTATTAGAGAAAATAATGAAAATATTTTGAGTAATGTTAATTTCACATGAAACACCGCTTCGATCAGCTGTTTGGTGCATAACTAGTACAATGTTCTGTCAGCCGGCTTGCATTCTTAAACATGCTGGTGTTGAATATGCTTCTCTGGCTGACGCTGACGCTGACACACACAGACACAGACACACAGACAGACACACACACACACACACACGAGGGGTGATGAGGTTAAAGGACTATTCTCATCATAATTATCTTATCATTTACGCAGACCCTTTCCATCCCAGATGTGTAAGACTTGTTGATTTGAACACAAATATTAGGATTTTAGAGTTTTTAGAAGAGTAGGTTGATAGAATGGAAGACAATTATTTTTTTTAATCTCCAGTTCATGATAAAGCGAACATTGAAAATCATACACATACCATCTGGATGAAATTATAGTAAATAAATTGCAAAACAAAAATCATTTTTGTGAGGGACAATTGTTTAATCTCATGACCCCTCAATCCCACTGCCATCACAGTGTTTGGGTTTGTATGTATATCATTTAATGTGTGCAGGTGTATATGTCTGTGTCTGAAAACAGTGTCACAGAGAAACAGATATAATTGAATTTGACCATAGCCATAACGCTCACAGTTGTTCTAGTCTTAACTAGTACAAATACTCACATTAGGCAGAGGAGGTTCGATCTCTTGGAAATTATGAGAACAATCTACTGACCAGCTCTCCTCAGCTTTCCTTGAGGCCTCTGTTTTCCTGGATGCCACAGGCTAAAATAAATATTAAACATGTCACTAACTATTTAATGACAAGCTATCAAATCCTTATAATCCAGTGACGATAAAACCTACTCTTTGTAGATGAGGGGGGAAACTGAAGATGGATGGTTTAGCTCCATCCCTTATCCTCACAATTTGACCTGTCCTGTCAAAGTCCTCCGGCTTGAAGTGTTCACTGCATAGCACAGAGGACTCGCTTGCAGAAAAACCTTCCCTTCTTAGAGCTACTTCCCACTGCCTCCTCAACTGTAATGCTTTTGAGAAACCTTCAATGTGTGAGAAGAGTTAGCCAACGTCAGCTAGCCAACTAACTTACTAACGGTAGCGTTAGCTTCATGCCGCTTAGCCGAAACGAGTAACGTTAGGTTGGCATAAGAGTCAGTTTTGAGAAAAAAAACTGCAATATAAATGAATATCTCTATTACGGACAATTTAGTTTATGATATATAACGTTAATACGCTAAAACTATATAAGAAAGAATGCAAACTTTCCTATATGTCTCGACTCCCAGCTAAATAACGATATCGCTAGCTATTAATAGTCTGACTCCGACGGTCAATTACTGTCAACATAATGTTTTAATGACCAAATACAATCAGATCAGTGTCAGTCATCAACTCTTCAGTCTTACCTGTGAAAAGTAATTCCCGAAGACCTATTTTCAAGTGTGCGGCGGTTTGTACAGCACCAAGCAGCACACGACTGAGGCATTTTCTTTAGTCCACTTATGAGAATGATGGAAAAGTTGCCCGCACCAAGATGGCGGCGACGTTGACGTACGATCCAACGGCCAATGAGGCGTCTAGGTATTTATTATGTCTATGATCACTGCTGTTCTATAAGTGCTTTGTTTACAGCGGTAACCAAGGAAACCCTATCATTGCTGTTCCAGAAGTGCTTTGTTTATAGCGGTAACCAAGGAAACACTGTATCACTGCTGTTCCATAAGCGCTTAGTTTACAGCGGTAACCAAGGAAACACTGTATCATTGCTGTTCATAAGCGCTTTGTTTACAGCGGTAACCAAGGAAACACTGTATCATTGCTGTTCATAAGTGCTTTGTTTACAACGGTAACCTAGGAAACACTGTATCATTGCTGTTCATAAGCGCCACCTGCTGGCAGAGAGTGAATCTGCGTCTCATTCAGCTCGTCTGATATGATTTTTGAAGTATAGTTTCACAAAACTGAAGTCAGACTGTTCAAATCTGTAAATTATCAAATATAATTTAGATCAAAAACTGCTCATGCTGCATCTTTGTTTGGCTGATGATTGAAACGCAGTGGTTTCCTCTCATTTTAAATAGAAAGAGCGCAGACAAAGCTTTAGTTTGTTTATATGAAGAGATTTATTTTATTTGTGTAACTTTTTTTTGATTTAGGGTTTGTTTTAAAATTTCAGTTTAGTTTTGTTCAATTTCACAAAGTAACGTGCAGCAACATCCTAATAAAAGCACACATTCTCATTTACTGTATAATGTCTTACATCTCATTTTGGAAAAAATGAATTTAGAAAATCGAGTCGTGAAATCAAAATCCTGAATCGAATCATGAGTTGAGTGAATAGTTACATCCCTATTGGCCATATAATTCCCATTTATATCCAATCTTTGATTAAATGATGAATCATGATTTTTTGTTTAGGTGGATCTTGACGAGAAACTATAAAGCCCTGAGTAAAGGCACTAAAGGAAGCAAGTCAGGCTTCCTCAACGTCATGATGGAGTTGAAGAAATGCTGTAACCACTGCTACCTCATTAAATCGCCTGACGACAACGAGTTCAACAACAGACAAGAAGGCCTACAGGTGTGTGTTCACCCCCAGCTGGACAGAACTCATTAGCCAAAATTGTAATAGCCACAAATATAACTAGGTTTAAAAATATAAACAAGTATTTTCACAATGTCACGTTGGTTGGTTAATTATTTCTTTAAAGATGGTTTGGATAAAATATAATTTAAAAGGAAAACGTGATTTATTGCTTGAGTTTTATTTGCGATTGGTTTAACAACATTAGTTGCTTCTAAACCCCCTAAAGACACGATTCGTGCTTGCATAAGAACTTTTATGTGAAAGAAAACATTAGCATGCTCACGGGTTACCAGCTGCGCTCTGTTTTTCCTGCACACATAAATGTGTTTAGTGCATTTGCAAAAATGTCACTTTAGGGCAGTGGCTCTTAACTGTGTGTCAAGGGAATGTAGGATAATTATTTTTTATATATATGTATAAAAAGATCAAATCTTAAGAAGGGCTACACGATAAATCACTTGCAATCGTCATCAGTAAAGCCGGTTCTGTGATTAATAGTAAATCTCCATCACATTCTTTCAGATGGAGCGGCTGTAATACACAGAGCCGTAGATCACTGACAAGCTACGCAATATATCACGTTCATACACACACACACATACACACTTGGAGCAGTGGGTACACACACACACACACACACACACACTTGGAGCAGTGGACACACACACACACACACACTTGGAGCAGTGGACACACACACTTGGAGCAGTGGAGACACACACACACACACACACACACACTTGGAGCAGTGGACACTGTTCACTCAGGAGAAGCTCCAGCACGACCACCGCATGTAACTTTATACAAGATTCACTTGTTTGAAACACACTAAATTATATTAACATTTACTATAGAACCATTATTTCACCAATAAACATCTCTATCAAAATGAATTATTTATTATCTCCGCAAGCGATCGCAGTTTGAGTATAGTTCTGTGTAAATAGATAAAGCGCTGTCAGCTGTTTTCATAATTTATAATGATAAAAACATTTTAATAATTCTGATAAAACATGCCAGTTAAGAAATGCAATAAAATACGATGTTTTGTTTGTTATAGCTTATTTCAATATTCCAGAGAATATTATTCAGTGAATTAACTTTATCCAGTGAATTATTCTTCACTCTTTAGTCTATTAAACAGCGTTTAAACCTAAAACTGTAGTTTATAATGAAGTTGATATGACTTCTGTCCTTTATTTTCTCCATTTGAAAAATTAGACATTCTTTTGCTTATTGTTAATATCAGTGTTGCTGATGATGCTTTTTATAAATAAAATGTTTTTATTGTTGTAATTTTAAGATAAAATTTGACATGAAAATGTTAATTTTCAACAGTTTTTTGTTGTTAAGATGACTGAAAGAAGGAAAAACCAAAGCTTCACTCTGTTATTTATGTACTTTAAAACAGTAAATAAATATCGGTTCTGAATATCGGTTATCTGTTACATAAACATGCAAATAATCGGTATTGGTTATAAAAAATCAATATCGGTCGATCACTATTTAGGGGCTCCTTAGTGAAAGGGTAAGTGGTGATCTTTTAAAAAAACTGTCCTGCATATCCACAGCTAACCAAAACTGTATATGTTGTTTGCAGCACCTTATTCGCAGCAGTGGGAAGCTGATTCTTCTGGATAAACTGCTGCTTCGGCTGAAGGAGCGAGGGCACCGTGTGCTCATCTTCTCCCAGATGGTTCGGATGCTGAACATCCTAGCGGAGTACCTGAAGTACCGGCAGTTCTTATTCCAGGTGATGGTGGGACTCACTCGCTGCAAGTGATCTGGAGTTAAACGCACCGTTTGTGGCTCAGCTGTGACTTATGGAAGTGTTTGTGTTTGTAGAGACTGGATGGCTCCATAAAGGGTGAGATGAGGAAGCAGGCGTTAGATCACTTCAATGCAGAGGGATCTGAGGTATGTGTAAAATCGCTGATTATTAAGGGTTCAAATATTCCTTCTAGTGTTGATTGCACTGTAAAAATAATTCGGTAAGATTTACGGTAAAAACAGCAGCTGTGGTGCCCAGAATTCTACTGTAAAAAATGTACAGGGTTTTACAGTTTTAACTGAAATTTAAAGTTGAATACCGTAATTTCATTAACTGATATAATGTTAATATACCAATTTATTGAAGTACTGAAATCTGTTTTGTAATACACTGATATAAATGCAGGAGGTGATGAGAAAGTCACACGATGAACCAAAGCCCATCACGAGCAGCTTTTAAATAATAACATGTAGAAGATGCACAGCGTCCTTCACACACACACTAAACACCATCATGCTGAGACACATTACACTCAAATATACAATAAACATTCATTTAACAACATTAGATGTAACATACCACCCTAATAAACACAACTGATTAGAAAAAACTAAGAAACATAGATTTTTTTCTTTGAAATAACTAATTCAAACTAAATTTGAAATGCAACGCAGGGAATTCTGGGAACGTCAGTTTACCGTTTTTCCCTGTAAATTTTACAGGAACTTACCGTTAACCATTTAACATGTTTTTACTGTAGCATTTCCAGTTTTTTACTGTAATTTTTTTTACAGTGTGCATTATCATTGTGAAGTCTAAAACTGTCAATTTGACCTGATTAAATTATTTTGGTGCAATTCATATTTATAAAAATAATAAAACAGGCTTTCGGTTCATAAACTGGGAATTATGTATATTCTTCAAATATAAAGTGTAATTTGCTGAAAATTTGTAGATAAAAAAAAAAGGTCCCACTTTATATTAGGTAGCCTTAACTACTATGTACTTACATCAAAATATAAATATAAAGTACTTATTGTGTTCATATTGTATTGATAAAGACTTGCTGCTATTGAGGTGGGATAGGGGTCAGGGGTTAGGGACAGGTTTGGTAGGTTTAAGGGTGGGTTAAGGTGTAAGGGATGGGTCAACAGTGTAATTACATATATAGGTATGTTTAGGGCCCTATGATTTGCGTGATGCAGAAAACGCGTAAAGGTATTCACGGCAACCCATCAAAATAAGAGTTCGGTTTAACTTATTAAAGACATTGTGCCAGAAATAGGCTATATTACTATTATTTAGTAGAATGTACGTAATACTACTACTGTTGAAAAATAATAAAACTTTATCATTTAAAGAAATAATCACAAAATATTTACATTTTAATAGTACATCCCTTTTTTTCCAAAAATGTAAATGTTTAATTTTCATTAATTAAAATCTAAATGAAATCAATGTTTTATGCCTTCATCTGATAACCAGTACAATTTAAATACACAGCACAGAATTTCTGAGGGGAAAAACACATTTCATAAGGCTACTGTAAGACTACTAAAAACAATTATGCATTCAGATAATTAAACATGCGAAAACACAGAATTTGGTAACAATAAAACATAAGGGCAGAAAAAAATTAAACATTTCATACGGCCCTGAACATGTCCTTTATGTTACACTTCTAATAAGTTAATGTTAAATTGTATGAGTTTCACGATTTTAATTAATTAAACATGCTTTTTGATTTAATACATTTAATTTGATCATTAAAAAGGAGTCCAGAAAAATGTAAAAGGAAAAAAAACGGAATCCAGAGAAATTTAAACGGAATTTTGAAAAAAATAAACAGGAATTTGGGAATTATTTTACGGATTTCATGGGGCCCTGTATGTTTAAAAATATAAGTACAATGTAAAAACATGCATGTAAACAATAAGTGCATTGCATCAAATGATTAATTGAAATGTAAGTGCATAGTAGTTAAGGCCACCTAATGTGAAGTGGAACCAAAAACACCATAAAAATCGAGTTTTGCCGTTGTCTCTTGCAGGATTTCTGCTTCCTGTTGTCCACGCGGGCAGGTGGTCTGGGCATTAACCTGGCCTCTGCGGACACGGTGGTCATTTTTGACTCCGACTGGAACCCTCAGAATGACCTGCAGGCCCAGGCCAGAGCGCACAGGATTGGTCAGAAAAAACAGGTCAGTCTCCACATTAGCATCAACTCCTCACATTACATGCAGTCAACCCAGAACTGATGTATTAGTCAAAACCTTCTAAACATATTTACTTGATTTATCAGTTATGTAGTGTATGCTGGCTTCATTGCATGAATATTGATTAGAGCTGCACATATTGCAGCGCAAAATAGCAGTATATGAGGATTATAATCTCTTATTATGTTAAAGTTTTTACAGTTTTTAGTTGTAATCTGGTCTGACCTCATAAATAATACTATTAGTGATATTGACTAATAATAATAATAGTAGTACTGAAAAATCATGATGCTAAACTTTCTCCATATTGAAACCTCAGTTGGCCAGACAGTTGTTTTCTTGGAGCCTGGAAACTGTACATGTCAGATTTTTAAATGCTTAAAAGCGCACCATATATTAATAATGCTCATAAAAGGCTGTCTCGGTTATGACCTGGCAACAGTATTACATCATGACTTCATTTCCACTAGTTAATCTACACATTTATTCTTTATAATTTAGTGTAGTTCAGTACTGTACATGTTTGTGATCTTCTCTTTCAGGTGAATATATACCGTCTGGTGACCAAGAGCTCGGTTGAGGAGGAGATTATTGAGAGAGCCAAGAAGAAAATGGTGTTGGACCACCTAGTGATTCAGAGGATGGACACCACGGGAAAGACTGTCCTTCACACAGGTGCTGCTCCTTCAAGGTACAGCTACCTAACTCGACATATGAGCACTGTTTTAATTTTTATTGAAGAACATGCAGAAAACGTGGAAATTCTGGTATGTGTGTATTAGCTGTGTAAGGATTCATCGATATGGATTGATACGATATGTGACGATACGATGCATCGATAAAAAAAGGCACCTTTATTTTGGCACTGTCCACATTTTCACATAATTTCCGTCTATGCATTACCACCAAGGCGTGCATTCTTGTTCAATCTCACGTATCAGGACTCGATATAAGGACTGCCGGAAGGCACGAGGCGAGCATATAAGACACTCGGGATTGTTGGAGTAACAGTCGAGCGCTGAGAAGTTTCCCGCACACACATATGAAGCGCACACGCGCACACACACACATCTGAGCGCACACACACACACACATCTGAAGCGCGCACACACACACATCTGAAGCACACGCGCACACAGACAGACAGCCGCGTCAACTCTGCGCGAATACTGAGCTCTCCTCTGCTTTTGTGTGCATGGATGAATAAAAACAGACTAAACTACATCAACATGCATGTATTGGCTAATATCCTTGTAAACAGTAGATTAAGAAAAGCATATGTCTTAATGTAAACAGTGGAGAAAAAAGTGCACGCATACATTAGCCTGCGTGGTGATGAGGGGTTAAACAGTGCACGCACGCATTTAGAGCGTGTGCTTTCACTGCATGGTTCAGTTGATTAAAATGCATTAAGAGTGATCGCAAAATTCAAGATACGTTTCATATGATTCAAATCACACGAGTGCTGTTTTTTCTTAAAAATTAGCACGATTACAAATGTGATATTGATTTTATACAACAGTTCAATAAGCTAATATCAAGAGACTTACATTTTAGACACCATATTGCCTGTTTTTGCTCCAATTCGCCGACAAAAAATAATTCCATACAGCTACAGCACTGTTTTGCGTCTCTGAGCAACATGAAAGTGATTCGTTGATGAATGAATCAATGAACCGTTTAAATGATTCGGTTCAGTCGCAATGACTCACTTGTTAACAGTGACGTGTTGCCACCGCTGGCGGTTTAATTTCACATTTAAAGTCTATTTTCATTTTTTTATATAATTTTAAATATTCAATGTTTTATGTTTAAAACGTCAAATGATGCATTTGTAACTGGTTAAAGCACTCAATGTCCCTCTGAGCTGCATTAAACTGTGTAAATACATCTTCAGATGCAACTTCTGCAGAGATTCATTGTGATGATACTGGTTTCATTTGTTTAGTAACAGCCTAAATGTGTATTATCTTAATTGACTGATTAAATGTAACAATTTGACTCAAGAGATGTAGACTTTTAGAAAAAAATTGCTTTATTAAAAGGTCAAAATTTATTTAAACTTAAATGAAAATATCAATTTTATCACTGATGTGAGCTGAGCACACAGAATATGAAGCATATCATAAACTGCAGCTGTGCACGGTATTCAGATATCAGCACAATAACACTCTGCAAAATATCGTCTAATTATCGACATCGAAAAAATCCCTTAATATTGATAATTTTTTTTCAATATCGCACACCCCTAGTGAAGACTGTGCAGTTATTTTACATTTGATTATTACATTTATGTAGTGTACCTGGAAATGTATTTTAGACTGAGCTGAAAAACCTGAAAAGCACAGTTTATTGAACTATTGTATTTATTTTCAGCTATTGCTTGTAATTTGGTTATCTGTAGAAAATGTTTAGCACTGAGCCCATAGCAGAATTTTTTGATTTATGTTCATTTTATATATTTTTGGTTGCATTTGTGAGTTAATAAAAACATAGATGGTTGTTTAAAATAGGTATATAATATCATAGTATTGATTGATATACTCCTGAATCGTATAATTTTTTGAGGTATCGGCAAATATGGTATCGCTGGGTATGAGAATCGATATCGTATCGAATCATGACGAACCATCCGATTTACTCCCCTGGTGTGTATAGTGTGTGTGTATGTGTATGTATATATATATATATATATATATAACGATGGTGTAATCATTGTTTGGTTTCCTGCAGTTCCACTCCATTCAACAAGGAGGAGCTGTCAGCCATCCTGAAGTTCGGTGCTGAAGAGCTTTTCAAAGAGTCGGAGGGAGAGGAGCAGGAGCCTCAGGTCTGTGGGGTTTAACTCTAGGGCTGGGCCATATACTGGATTTGGACTGTTGTCTGATTTACGGTTATGTTCATGTGACATTTCTGTGCTGCTGAATCGCAAATGCTTGTCATTTGAATGTGTTTAAGCGCTGTTAAGCGGGTTGTGACGGTCACTGCATCACCGGTGCGCGTGACATCACACAATCTATAACAAGCATAACACAAAGTTTTGTATACAAGTGTAATAATAGTAACAGTTGCAGATTGTTTTATTTAGACTATACATCTTTGCTAATTCACAAATGACCTCAAACGCCATACACAGCGTTTCCTTTAGATTGGAGGTTTGAGCGCAGGTCAAATACAGTTTATTCTGCATTCAGCATATTTATTTTGTGATGAGCGATGGACCTTGTTGGGAAACCAAATACCACATCACCGATCTGGAGCCATCTCCATTCATGTCACCCAGCCGCATTTGTACAAGTGTCTTCAAGTTCACGTGATCGCAAACGCCCGACTGGTCAGGTGTGTATTGGTGAGGATTTCTCCAAACACAAACGAGACAGTGATGAATGGAAGATGTTAACAAGAGATGTGGCAACATACGCCGCGATTCCTCCACAGCGAGTGCGTGCAGCAGACGAGGAGTTAACGTGCACGCTTGCTCGGTGGAGGAACAGTGAACCGTGTCTAAACCGGACGCCGCGTCGCAACACAACCGGTCGAGTATGTCTACAGGACATTTGAACTTTGAGTCATAAATAGGACGAGGCAGGGAGAGGGATTTGTCGAGTCTGATCGCGCTGCATGTAAACGCATCAGTGATTATAATTAGAGATCGACCGATATATCGATTTAACAATATTTTTTCCGTTATTTGAGCATTTGACCTTTATCGGATATCGGTTTTGTAATATCGGTATATTTGTATTTATCGGATTCACCGATAAAGAAGAATTGCACGCAGGATTGATATTGCAGCGTGTATGAGGGGAGACGAGACATCAACAACAACGGCGTCCAGGTACTTGATTTGCTGTAGTTAATAAACTTTATTTAACATAACAGCCATTAATGCACAAATTGGATGAATTACATAAATGTCTGATATGCAGTTTATGCGGCTTGGCTCTAAGAAATAGAGACGAACTCACGGAGTCACGTAAGATAATCCGTCACTCTTTCCCAATAAAGATGTAACTTTGCCTGAATTAAATAATGCAGTCATGAATGAGCGCATGGTGGAAATAAAAGCGCTGAATTGAATTCTCTCTGTTGTATATGCTCATTTTAGTCTTGAAGCCGCTTTCATATTGCTGTTCACTCAGCGGTTGATGATTAACATGAAATACTGTTCATTTTCAACAGTTTTTTGTTGTTGTTAAGATTATTGAAAGGTGGAAAACCCAAAGTGAAGTATGGCCTTGCGTCACTCAGTTATTTATGTACTTTATAACAGTAAATAAATATTGGTTCTGCATATCGGTTATCGGGTACATAAACATGCAAATAATCGGTAACGATTATAAAAAATCTATATCGGTCGATCACTAATAATGGGTTCTCTCCGCGCCGCTCGTGTGAGGTAGACAAGGTGTATTTAACTTTCTTATTTAAGGATACTTAACTGTTTCTTTGATATTTATTTAAGTGTTTTGCAGGCTGAGTGTTCATTGACGTAAGTGCTAAAATAAACACGTTTGTTAATACATGATTGAGCCTCATTTATTTGTTTTTGGGAATTATATATATCACAACACCACGCCACCGGTGGTAGTTGGTCCATTACCACCACGTTGGTAAAAATCTGGTCTTAAAGGGACAGCAGGCTAATAAACCTGCTGCTGTCTGTCATTAATGTGCATCAAACTACAAAAGAGAGAAAATCTCACCGCTTTTGACCGAATCACTTCTAAGAGTAAATCTAGATGTAATTGATTTAATTTACACATTTGACAGCAGTGTTTTTTGTTCATAACGCACAGTTTAAGTAGTGTTTTGAGTTTTTCAAGTAAGTCTATTTATTTGTTTATTTTTGTCTCATTGCATGTAATTAGTTAATTTAGTTATCATTTAATGGCTGACTGTTTACTTGTCTTCAGTAAGTTTGAGATTTTTATTTTACTTATGTTAGTTAGGCTAGTATTATTTCTGTTATATTGAAATTGATGGCGAGAAAGTTTCCAATATTTTGATATATTACACCTTTACCATGTAAAACAACTGTATACAATCAAGATGGTTGTCAGTGTATGGATATGGACTTCAGTGCATCCGCTAATGTTTGTTGGTCTGGTAGGAGATGGACATCGATGAAATCCTGAAGAGAGCCGAGACCAGAGACAATGACCCTGGACCATCGACTGTAGGAGAGGAGCTTCTCTCACAGTTTAAGGTATACACTTTAAACTTAAAATCCGTGTTCCCCTTCCACATGTGCTGGACCGTCTCCAGAGGCTGTCAGTCACACGATTAAACAAGGCTTGCTCCGTCTTGCAGGTAGCAAATTTCTCCATGATGGAGGATGAGGAGATCGACATGGACACCGAGAGGGATGTTAAGGACTGGGATGACATTATCCCCGAGGAGCAGCGGAGGAGACTTGAGGAAGAGGAGAGACAAAAAGAGCTAGCAGAGATCTACTTACTGCCGCGCATGAGGAAGTGTGCTAAACAGGTTAGCCAGTCACAGTGTTTAATCGTGCCTAAATAATCAATTATTTTCAGTAGACAATATTAACTGTGTTGATGATTGGTATAGTGGTCCATACGAGATACATGACATCTATTTCTTTGTACCGTTTATTTCCTTTTTTAGGCTTTTCCAAGACATTAACAAAAAGCTTCTTACAATTATAAAACTGTATACCCCCCACCCACACACATTAAAGGGGTCATATGACGTTTCTAAAAAGAACATTATTTGGTGTAATGCAATGTGTCTATGCGGTTTAAAGTTCAAAAACACATTATTTTCCACATAATGTGCATTATTGTTGATCCATCTTTCTAAAACGCGCCGATTTTTACAAAGCTCATCGTTCTGAGAAGCGATGTGTGGTCTGATTGGCTCTCCAGTGCGTTTTTATTGGCCGAATACCTCAAGCATGAGTCGGAAATGTTCGGCCCCCTTATTGTGATGCCGTGTCCTGGCACGACGAGACCAAAATAATAAAACCCATTATAAATGAGACATTTGTTGCATCCAGTGGGGGACATAATTACTGATTATAATGACTTATATACTGTCTTTGTATGCGTTGAAACATTACCATGTCTGCATTTGTGACCGGAGAAATTCCAAACCAAAAGCACTACTCTACACCGCTCAAAACTCGCGTTTGAACTAGGGCTGTCAAATTGGCTGAAAAACTAAATACATTTTTTACTAAAATATTATAACAATTCAAATTCTATTCTAATTTAAAAGGCATAAATTCAGTTAGGGGGAAAAAAGCTTTTGGCTTCTCTCCTGAGGCCACAAGAGGGTGCATGAAGTGACCAGGTGTAAGACCCTTAATGACTTGATTAGCTGGATCAGGTGTGCTTAATTAGGGTTGGAGCTAAACTCTGCTGGGCTGCGGGGGAGTTTGACATCCTTGCTCTAACATCATGTAACCAAATGAACACATCAATGTCAAAGTTCAATAAATGAAAATATTTATTATTATTTAGTCATTTAGCAGGCGAATCACAAAAGAGGACAACCGAAGCAATCAATTATAGTATTAAAATGACTAAAAACAGATCCAAAGCTAAAACATGATACACATTTTAAAAATAAAGATATTCAATAAAAATTACAAATGCTTACAACAAAATGTCAAAACTTAACATTTAAATAAACTAAAAATAAAGCTAAAAAAAATTCCAAATATTAAAGAACAAAAGGTATAAGAGTATAATAATGATTCTAACATCACAACCACACACGCATTCATATATATACACATTTATAAAATATATATATATATATATATGATATTTCGTTTCCATTTAGTTTGTTGAAGTAATAAAATAACTAAAATTAAATAAAACAAAAACTTAATAAAAGACCTATACAGACATAATTTAACTATAACTAAAATAAATAACCATACAAATCAAAGGACAATAGTTTATCAGTAATCCTAAAAATAACACTGAGCCAAACACACATGCTAACACATAGTAAGAAATGGTTGTAAAAACTGAAACTAGTAGGAAAGAGGAGAAATAAAAAGTGAGTATATAAATGCAAGTATTCAAAAACAACTACAGAAATAATCTGATTTGTGCTTATGCATAATGTTATGAGTATATGAAGCTCGTTATGCTTTTGGTTTTGTTAAGATGCATGTTTTTTTATGTTGTGATGACAGGCCAACTTTAATGGGAATGAGGGCAGACGCAGCCGGAACAGACGATACTCTGTTTCAGACAGCGATTCGGTCTCCGACAGAAAGAGGCCCAAGAAACGAGGAAGACCTCGAACGATTCCAAGAGAGAACATCAAGGGTTTCACTGATGCTGAGATACGCAGGTAAAGCTGCTGCTGCTGCTGCTGCTGCTCAGGGTATCACATTCAACACTAGCGGTCAAAATCTGTCAACAAGAAAAGGCAGCGGCTATTCACGCTAAGTTCAAATAGCTATAGATTCTATTTACACTAAGTTCAAATAGCTATAGATTCTATTTACACTAAGTTCAAATAGCTATAGATTCTACTTACACTAAGTTCAAATAGCTATAGATTCTATTTACACTAAGTTCAAATAGCTATAGATTCTATTTACACTAAGTTCAAATAGCTATAGATTATAGTTACACTAAGTTCAAATAGCTATAGATTCTATTTACACTAAGTTCAAATAGCTATAGATTCTATTTACACTAAGTTCAAATAGCTATAGATTCTATTTACACTAAGTTCAAATAGCTATAGATTATAGTTACACTAAGTTCAAATAGCTATAGATTCTATTTACACTAAGTTCAAATAGCTATAGATTCTATTCACACTAAGTTCAAATAGCTATAGATTCTATTTACACTAAGTTCAAATAGCTATAGATTCTATTCACACTAAGTTCAAATAGCTATAGATTCTACTTACACTAAGTTCAAATAGCTATAGATTCTATTTACACTAAGTTCAAATAGCTATAGATTCTATTTACACTAAGTTCAAATAGCTATAGATTATAGTTACACTAAGTTCAAATAGCTATAGATTCTATTTACACTAAGTTCAAATAGCTATATATTCTATTCACACTAAGTTCAAATAGCTATAGATTCTATTTACACTAAGTTCAAATAGCTATAGATTCTATTTACACTAAGTTCAAATAGCTATAGATTCTATTTACACTAAGTTCAAATAGCTATAGATTCTATTTACACTAAGTTCAAATAGCTATAGATTCTATTCACACTAAGTTCAAATAGCTATAGATTCTATTTACACTAAGTTCAAATAGCTATAGATTCTATTTACACTAAGTTCAAATAGCAAGATTTTCTGCTATTTATACTTATTGCAAATATCTGCACCTCAGTATTGTAGTACATTATAAAACAGTACACAATAATAACGTATTGAGTGTAAATTATAGTTTTAATTCAAATTAATAAATGGATGCCACACCTACCCTAACCCTACCTGATACTTTATGCTCAACTTTGATTATTTCCTTCATTTTAATTGGAAATAAATGCCTTTCCGATGCAATATGAGATTTGAAAAGGGAGAATTTATTTGGCAAAAGGCGGGTTCGAACTCGTGTCAAAAAGCACGCTCTTTAACATCTACACCACTGAAACTGAAATGAATCAAGCGTCTTTTTTCAGTGTTGACTATCCCAATCACACGCTGGTGGGCGGAGTCAGTGTAAATAGGCACTCCGAAAAAATAACACACTGCATTTAATTTTCGTATAATCTAATGACAGTTCATTGTGAAATGTATTCATTGTGTATCTTCACAGAAAATGTATATATGTAAGTGTAATCTTGAATTATTGTGTAAGCTTAATTTTGTATGACTAATGTCCACTATAAAACGTTTTCTCCACACAGGTTTATTAAAAGTTATAAGAAGTTTGGTGGCCCTTTAGAAAGGTTAGTAGCAGTTTTTAATTTCTTCATCTGGTAGCAGTCCGTTGCATTGGCCTCTGTCATTGATCTGTGTGTTACAGGCTTGATGCTATCGCTCGCGATGCTGAGCTGGTGGACAAATCAGAGAATGATCTGCGGCGGCTGGCTGAGACCGTGCACAACGGCTGTCTGAAAACGCTAAGAGAGAACCCATGTGGACCCGAACGAACCTCAGGCAAGAGCAGCACACTGACTGGTTACTGAGGAGTCTGTGCAAATTGGGGCTGGGTTACTGTGTTTTGTGCATTTCACTCATTCCACTTAATCCTGCAGAGAAACTCGTGGTTATCCGTGTCATCCTTTTTAGGGGTCGACCGATATGTGTTTTTCAGGGCCGATACCGATTATTACAGATCAAGTAGACCGATAACCGATATTTTGAACCGATATACGTGTCTGGTGTAAAAATGAAAATGAATGCCAAAATTAATAATAAAAAGATCTCTGACAAAAAAACGTTCTTTAAATGCTTTTACACATGTCTTTAATTCTGAAAACTGTTAATAACAACAACATTAAATAAACAGTAATATTAATAATATTAATAATAACATAAGTACAGAGATCACCCAGAAGCATTCTGTAAACATTTTGTAAAACTTAAAGTAAATGTATTTAGCGTGTGTGATTATTCTCAACAAAAGTTGTAATAATTGTTGTAGTTGTATTACGTATACAGTAATATATTCTAAACCGAACTTATATTTTGACAGGTTGCCATGAGGACCTTTTAAGTTTCTGTAGCCTATGTATATATGATATGACGATCGTTTTACTCAAATGAAACGGTCAAATGCTCATGAAGTGACTCTCCGAGCAGTTCTGGGGATGTTGTCCATGTATTTATGTCCTCATTTAGTGAGACGGCAGATGCTGAAAACACCGCAAGCTTCACATGCTCTTCATGTATGTGTGCAGTAAATGAAACCGCACGTCTGTGTCATTCATTAACAGAGATGCAGAACATGCAGGATTCATATTTAAAGTGTTTTTGCGGCTTAATATTTATAGATACTAGTCCATAGCGAGTCGATTTAAGTGTACTGACCTACTTTTGATTAATTCATCCAAACTTCGACACATTCCGTGACATTCCGCGTTATACGGTACATTCCATTATATGACTGCATTCCGCGATTCCGCCCGCATTTTCCGCATCGCGGACATCATAGGTTATATTGAGGTGTTTTGCAACTTCAGTGTAGTGGATTGTGATTTATTGCAATCGTATTGTACCTTTGAGAGACAACTGATGCGTGATCACTGACGCAGCTTCAGTTTTCCGCGACTCGTGACTCTCTACATATCAGATGAGCGGTGGGCGGAGATTGCTCTCAGAGATTGAGAGATCGCCTCACTCTCACAGAGTGTTGAGCTCAGACAGGCTGCATCGAGCCAAATAGTGCATTTAAACATTAAATAATTTCACCTGTATTATTTATTCACCAATAAATAATGTCACCTGTAAATAGTATGTTTGTTTGCATAATAAAAAAAATATCGGCATATCTGTTTTGAAAATGGCCGATATCGATAATCGGTAAAATGCTTAATATCGGCGCCGATAATCGGTCGACCCCTAATCCTTTTCCACCTTTGTTGAAATGAAAAGCATGTTTAACTGCAGGGGTGCATTTATCACATTATGGATGTCATAAAGTAGCATGAATAAGACCCTACTAGTAAAATAATGATTTATACTCCCTCTGCAATGAGTAAATCCACTTCCATGTGAAGCATTTTTGATTGGACATTTTTAAGAAGTACATTTCAAGGCCTGATTTAGTTTTGTGCCGGTTCATATCAGGAGGCAGGCGAGGCAAGGTGAAAGGACCCACCTTCAGGATCTCAGGAGTTCAGGTCAATGCGAAGCTGGTGATCTCTCATGAGGAGGAACTGGCACCACTACACAAGGCCATTCCCGACGACCCTGAGGAGAGGAAGAGGTATGTTAGCAGTAGCATGAGTCCATTGCAGCTCATGCAACCCTAGCCTGATTTTGACTCCCTTTTGTCTCATGGCTTTTTCTTGGCTTTGTTGTTTTAAAAGAGCTTATCTCAAGACCCTGCATTCAGTTCTGTCATTTTATACTTTGTGAGGTCTGAAAAATGACTAGTTTTGTCTTAAATGTTTACAGGTATATAATCCCATGCCACTCAAAGGCAGCTCATTTTGACATTGAGTGGGGTAAAGAGGACGACTCCAGCCTGCTTATTGGTATTTATGAGTATGGTTATGGCAGCTGGGAGATGATCAAGATGGATCCAGACCTCAACCTCACACATAAGGTGCAGAAACGCATGGAGAATCAGCGGTGTTTGTTACACTGTATTTTAAGGTGTCCTGGTTACAGTGTAATTACACATTGAAGTACTGAGTAATATTAATACATGCATGTAATTATATGTTTAGGGTTAGAATTACAGTTTGGCTTAAGGCTACTTGCATGTAATGACTCATAATTTATTCTTATCATAATATTAAGTACATGTTACTGTAATTTAATTAATTTTCCCTCGAAGGAAGGGATTACTCTTATTCTTTTTCTGTAACTTAATTAGTTAATTGGGTTAGGGTTAGGTTAGGGTTAGGTTATGTAATTGAACTTAATACTGTATATAGGCTGTAGAACATTTATATGCAATACAATAGTGGATTAAATCAACATTTAAAGCCTAACCTTAAAATGCATGCTTTTTATACTTTGGTGCATTAATAAGAATATTGTTAACACTTTAGTGTCCAATTCTCACTATTAACTAGTTGTAATTAGCATGAATATGACTAGATATTGGCTTATTCTAAATCCTCAATCAGACCCAATTCTTAAATTTATCAACTACTTTACTAAGTATTAATAAACAGTAATTAGGAGTATATTGAGGCAAAAGTCAGTTAATAGTGAGAAAATGACCATAATCTAAAGTGTGCAGAATAAATCAGAAGAATTAAAAGAAGCGTTTCATGTCTCATCGAGGTTGATATAGGATTTATAAAGTAATTAGTTATAAGTAATTAAATAGTATTTGTACAGTAATCTAATTACACTGTTGAACTGACATTTTTGAGTAATTTACCCTACACCGCGTGAAACAAGTACACTTAGGTGTTACTGTGGTGATTGATGAATATGCCATCACACTGTTGTGTCCTTGTTGCTGTTGCGATTATGATGTTTAAGTGATTAATTGTTACAAAACTTGTTGCAGCTCCTTCCAGATGACCCTGACAAGAAGCCGCAGGCCAAGCAGTTGCAGACACGAGCTGACTACCTCATCAAATTACTGAGCAAAGACCTCGCCAAGAAGGAAGCACAGAAACAAGCCGGCACAGTGAGTCACGCATTACTGCACAACATCACTAAAAGCAGACGTAAGCAGCAAACGGTGGTGTGCTGAGTGCTTTATTGGTCACACAATACGATCACTGTTGCTCTATAGGCAAACTCACGCAAGAGAAAACCACGGGGCAAGAAGAACAAAGCTGTTAAACCCCAGATGGATGACGTGGCGAACAGTCTGTCCTCTGCACCGCCATCAGATAAGAGCTCTGAGGAAGAGGAAGAGAAGGAGGAAGAGGAAAAGGTTTGTGTAATAAATTATTGAAAAGCATACGGTGATTCTCCACCACGGAGGCTTCAGCACACTTGCAAGAGGGCTACAGCTTGGGAAAATCGATTCTCCGAAGCATCGCGATTCGGAGCTTGGTTTTTTTCCCGCATATAGCATGAGTGCGCGTTAGGTGTCGCACAGATTAGTCAACTTCAGTGCTCTGCATGACGCTTTAAGCTTGACGTCGACTAGTCGCTGGTCCTATAGAGGGCGCAATAGGATAATAAATCCACATTTACGCTCCGTTTCCAAACAGTTACAATTTAAAACTAATTCATACTCTGAATGCGCTCCACAAGACATGTGTGATTATATTCCTGGTGCTATCTGATTTAGAATGAGCAGGAATCTGTGAGAAAAATAACCCAAAGACTAAAGAACTGATCAAAATAAGCTGTTATAGGTAAAATAGTCATGTGGGCAGCGCTGTGTCATGAGCGACTAGTCGACTTCGACTTGACTTTCATCACATAAAAGTCGACTTTAAAAAATCAGAAGTCGTTCAGCCCCAGTGCGCGCTAGAGACGCGGCGGGCTTCATCACACAGAGTTTGCGCTGTGAGACACGTGTGCATTGCTTGACGGTGTGTGCTTCCACTCGCCGTGTTTTACTTTAGATACGCTTTAATTTACACCGTTTGGATGCAGTGCTATTAGATGCATGAAACAGTCGTTCACGTGCGCTTTGTGTTTGTTTGTCCTGAAGCTCGAGCGCGGCTAAATACACTTGCATTTTCAAATACTTTTATATGAAATTGATGTAAACAGTTATGTTTTCAGAGCAGCACAAAACATCTGGTTTATGGAAATAGATCTGTGCATTTGTGTGAATGCTGCCGCGGTCTATGATGTCATCAGTAATAATCAAACGGCAATAATGCTGAGAAACTCAGAACTATTGTCTGTGAACTTTCGGATACTTAAAAAAAACACTTATTTTACATAAGTACCTAATTATTTTAAAAAGTAGCCTGCTCATATGATGAAAAAAACAAAGTTAATTTTGCACAAAATAAATTAGATTTAAACTGTATATGAAAAGCTATATTTATCATAAGCTAAAATGATAAAACACACTGCATTTTTTAAAATGTCAGGAGCGTGCCGTGCCGAGCGTCTTTCTCGCGCTGAGCGTTCAGGTGTTTTTTTGTCGGCGCAGAGAGTTGAAGAATGTTAAACTTTGGATAAAACGCTCATCATTGTCACTTTCTAGTCAGCCAACCAATCAGAGTGGAGGAGGGGCGGGGCTACCGACTGTACCACGGCCGAACAACAATGGAGAAGTTAATATTGCTCGTCTCAAGATTATTTATTTTCTTTACTAGATCGAATTGCCGGACTACCATAATATTATGAAAAATAATGCTTGGAGAAACATTTATTTTGTGACGCGTCTGCCATGTTTCAGATCATAGCAACCATAGCATCTCAATGGGAAAAAACGCTGCGCTTACAGTGGGGTGTTTTCAGCAGAGCGCCTGGCTTATTCAGCTGGCTAAAACGCTTTGGTGGACACGTGCTTGTAAACGCTGTTTTATACTCATTTATTGATGAGTCTGTTGCGGTACGGCCAGCTGAAAGCACTGCTTCACTGCCGCTCGCTGCTCAGAAGAGACACCGAGAGAGGCGACACCGTGCCGGGAGACCTCGCGGTGCAGCACTGGAGACATCTTCCAACTGAATGAAAGCAAAGGTTTTTCCAAAAAGTGGCTAGGTTTGTCAGTATGTACCTTTTATGGGGTAAAAGCCACTAAAGGGGTCTGAAAGCTGCTAAATATAGTGCTGAAGTCGCGCTTGTGTGTTAGACGCAGGAGCTGATGGCAGTGGGTATTTGTGGCGGTCGATGTGGATGTTGTGGCGGCCCGACACAAATAAATCAACGTGTGGGAAACACTGAGATACGTTTACTCAGTCGCGCGAGCACTAAACAGCACTGTGAGATCCAGTGTCAAGCGCTTGAATTCAGTGATGAAACACGCATGACTCTGTGATTTAAAATAGTTAAAGCCAAACAGCAGAAAAACACTGTGTGCTGCGAGACTTTTCAATCTACACATCTCCATTATTTACCATGGATTTACTGAAGTAACACTAACTGCACCATGGTACTGTGACAGAAATGTGGGATATTCACATTGAATTTTATTACAGGAGTGATGGCATATAATTATAGTGATTAAGCTATAACGTGTGCATATATACTGAATGTATTTAGACTACTGTTTTTCATATAAATAGGCTACGTAAAAACCATAGTTATATATTAAGCATTGGTATTGAGCTGTGGTTTAAACTGTGTTTATCATGATTATAATGTATGCTACTATGGGAGTGCAATGCTTAATAAAATCTTGGACAGAATAAATTTAACCATATAAAACTAAAGTTGATACAATTAAAGATGTTACTGATTTTATGCAGAACATGCAGAAACTAATTAGTAACATTATTTTTTTTTATTTAGATTAGGAAAATGAATGGTCTGGTTTCTACAATTTTCACTTCGGAGCAAAATTCTGGCTTTAAACTTGAAAGAAATAAAGATTTGACATTTATCGTGATTAATTATCCATATCGACTGATGTGAAAAAGATTATCGCTTTTTTTTTTAAGCAAGTAAGTGCTGAGAATGCACTTTCAGAAGTTACATTGTCAAAAAAAAAGAGCAGTAAAGCCTATACAGCGCGGTTTCCCAAGACTGGGGACATTTACTGTATGATGTGCACTTAGGCTAGAGTAGGGATGCATTTCTGACCACATCGTCTGAGACTGACCTTAATACCAGGTGTATACCAGGTCTGATGCATCCCGGCTGCAAGTAGGGGTGTGCGATATATATCGTCTGCGACATTATCGTAATTGTTGTTTTAACAATGTGCAATTTGACTATCGAGTATTTTGCAAAAACCAAACAAAACGCCTACCAACTGCACGTATACATTAGCCTACATTAGCCTACGTGGTGATGAAGCGGGTTAAACCATGCACGTGCGCATTAAGAGCGTGTTCTCACTGCATGATTCAGTCGATTATAATGCATTAAGAATGATCGCAAAATTCAAGATATGGGGGCAGAAAATGTATATATTTACATTTCAGTTAAAATCATGAAAAAGGGGTGCCGTTTCTTCTTCAACTATAAGCATGATTACAAATTTGATATTGATTTTATTCAACAGTTCAGTAAACAATACGTTAATATTAACAGACTTGCATTTTAGACACCATATTGCCTGTTTTTTCTGCATTCGTTTTTGCTGCGTTACAGCGCTGTTTTGAGTCTCAGTGATTCATTCCTGAATGATTCAATCGTTTAAATGATTCGGTTCAGTCGCAACGACTCACTTATTAACAGTGACGTGCTGCCACCTACTGGCGATTTTAATTCTATTTTTAATTCTATTAGTCTATTTTCATTTTTTTAATCATTTTAAATATCAGTATTCAATGTTTTATGTTTAAAATGTCAAAAAATGATGCATTTGTAACTGGTTAAAGCACTCCATGTCCCTCTGAGCTGCATTAAATAGTGTGTGAATACATCTAAACACCTTCAGATGCAGCTTCTGCAGAGATTCATTGTGATGATACTGGTTTCATTTGTTTGGGGGCAGCCTAAATGTGTATTATCTTAATTGACTGGTTAAATGTAACAATTTGACTCAAAAGATGTACACTTTTAGAAACAAAATTGGTTAATTAAAGGTACTAATCTAATTTAAACTTAAATGAAAAGATGAATTCATCACTGATGTGAACTGAGCACACAGAATATGAAGAATATCATAAACTGCAGCTGTGCACGGTATTCAGATATCAGCACAATAACACTCGGCAAAATATCGTCTAATTATCGACATCGAAAAAATCCACAAAAATATTGAGATATCATTTTTTTTCAATATCGCACACCCCTAGCTGCAAGACATTTCATGAAGTTATAGGAACAAAACTGGCTTTAGCAAAAACTGTATGACATAGTGAGTGATGCTCACTTATCTGCTTATTAAACCTTGGCCACCTCTCTTGCAATCAGACAACCTTGATAAAAGAATAAAGTCCCGCCCTTCGCCCGCGCTAAAGTATTTCTTGTGTTCTTCCAGGAAACTCCTCCAGGTAAGCCTGCCAACAGAAGAGTGCGTGTGTCTGAGCGGCCGGTAAAGGAGGAGGAGGACGACGACGAAGATGAAGAGTCTGATGAGGATGAGCCGGAGGACAAAGAGCCCGCAGAGAAGGACATAATAGAGAAAGTGGTCAAAAAAGAGATTAAGAAAGAGGAGGGTCGGGACAGCACAGAGAAGGAGATGAAGTCCGAGCCTGAAGAAGAGACTCCTGCAGAGAAGGTCACAATCACACAACTCTTTAACACACCCTTGAAACCTAGTGAGCTGCCTACCTAGAAAGTGTTTTTGGAAATCAAAGGCACGTTACGAGTCAAGCCTGCATCTGATTAGCAGTGGTTGTTTTTTATGGATTGTCCTCGTTTGCATGTTCTCCATTTCACTCATTCAAACAAGTCGAGATTAATAACCTGTTTCGGTTATTAATCATATCTCTGTAATGTTTTTCATAGCAGTCGAGATGTGTGTAAACATTAGCAGGCTTTACGTGACACAGTCGAAGGGAATTCAACCTGTCCCTTTTTCAATTCTGAATCAACGAGATGCCAAAAACTGGCTATTGATGTGAAACACCGACTGAAATAGATGATCAACTAGGCCTTCGCTAGCCACATGCCAAAGACGGCAAATATGCTGTTCTAGGCAACTCGCTAGGTTTGAAGACGTTCTAGTTTAATGCTTGTCTTTGTATTCAAATGTGCTATTGGGTACAACATTTGCATGTTATTCACAAGCCGCTGACTGCGTTCTCAGGCTGTAGAGGTGAAGGGAGAAGTGCGGGAGAAGAAAGCTGATACCCCCGTGCACACGCCCACAGGAGGAGATGCTATTAACCTGTCTGAGGAGTCTGAAGAACTGGACCAGAAAACCTTCAGTGTGGTGAGTTTGTGGCATGTGTTTCTTTCCTTGCCAATTCTCAGGCTGAAGCCTTATTCACAGTTAGTGGAGAACTGGAAAGTGAGTGGCTCTGGTGAGGAGATAACCTTATTAATGGGGTCATGATGTGGATTTTTTCTTATTTTAATGTGTTGCTTGAGGTATACTTAAGTTTTTGGCACAAAAAAACTAATATTTGAATATTCTCTGTCAAAAACGAATTGTTTTAAAAGGCGTGTCCTTTTAAGGCTTGTCAGTAATCAGCCACTGTTGTTTGTTTTTAGTCTGTTTGAGCTTTTCCTCACTTTCCTTCGCTTTTAAAAAGCTTAAAAGCACCATGCTCATTTTACTTTCACTTTCGAATTAGCGGCAATTCAGTTGCTTCAATTCAATTCAGCGACAACAAAATGCAACGTAGAACATTTATTAAAGATGTAAATGAGCGGTTTAAACCAAACGCGTCAAAGCGAACGTTCGTTCACTGATGTGTCCTGATGACAGACTCGAGCGTGGACCGAGTCAGAACACACATCTGTGTACCATAGACAACATAGCGGCAGTGATTGTCATTTTGTCTGCTTTTGATGCAACACTTTCAGCGTAATCCGGTGTCGGCCATAAGCAAGTGGGCGGGGCCTATGGTGAGACGAAGACTATTCATCGATGTCTAGCTCTGGAGGTGGTGTTTATGCAAATGTTTGTGACCCCTTATATGCCAAAATATCAAGGCAAATTTGATTTCTCATGACCCCTTTAACTTCCTCCTCGCTTAATATGACTGAAAGCTGATTCTGAAATACTGAGAAACCATTGTGGTGTTTGCATCTGATCCAAACATTTCCTCATAAAATTCAAAGCCACAGCACAAACACTGATGGTTTTGTAACCACTGTTCTTCCTGGGTACTTAATGGGTTAATAAAGCTTCATTATTTTGGGGAAATCTGCCATTTTGTTGCCCCCACGTATGCAGATCACTAGGTTTGGTATGTCTCATTTTGTAAATGTCATTGATGTGAGGTGATTGCATCTGTATGGTGTGTTTGTCAGTGTAAGGAGCGCATGCGGCCAGTGAAGGCAGCACTCAAGCAGCTGGATCGTCCCGAGAAGGGTCTGTCTGAGCGCGAGCAGCTGGAGCACACGCGCCAATGCCTGATCAAAATAGGAGATCACATCACCGAGTGTCTGAGAGAATACACCAACCCCGAACAGATCAAACAGTGGAGGAAGTACGGCCATTTTATCATCAGCTTAGAAGCGCAGTATATAAACGAAAGAGTTTAACCTTGCTTATTTCCAAATTCCAGAAACCTGTGGATATTTGTTTCGAAATTCACAGAATTTGATGCTAGGAAACTGCACAAACTGTATAAACACGCCATCAAGAAAAGACAAGAAAATGCTCAGGTAGGGACACGGTTTTCACTGAGATTCTCTGGTAGTGATATTTTGTGATGTTTTTGCTGAGTTGGTATCCATTGCTTTAAGTTATTTATATATTTGTGTTTGGAGCGTTATAATTGAGGGGTTGTGATGTTTGTTTAATTTCAGGCAGTGGAGCAGAACACCAGCACTCTAAATACACAAAGCTTAAAACATGCAGGTATGTCTGCTTTCCATTTTGTGTCTATTGATGATTAACATCCATGCATATTGCACATGTGACCCTGGAGCACAAAACCAGTCATAAGGGTACATTTCTTTTTATTGAGATTTATACATCATCTGAAAGCTGAATAAATCATATTTCCATTGATGTATGGTTTGGACAATATTAGTCTGAGATACAATTATTAGAAAATCTGGAATATGAGGATGCAAAAAAATCTAAATATTGAGAAAATCATCTTTAAATTTGTTCAAATTAAGTTCTTAGCAATGCATATTACTAATCAAAAATTTGTTTTGATATATTTACGGTAAGAAATTGACTAAATATCTTCATGGAACATGATCTTAATATCCTAATGATTTTTGGCATAAAAGAAAAATGTATCATTTTGATCCATACAATGTATTTTTGGCTATTGCTACAAATATACCCCAGCGACTGAACACTGGTTTAGTGCTCCAGGGTCATGTATGATCTTAAAGACTCAATTTTGTAACTCATATTTGAATGTTTCATCCATCCATCCATCCATGCATGTTTGTTTCGTTTCATGTTTCATCTTGATTTTCTAATATAACTGCGTCTCTCTGGTGATGTTTACTGCACTTATGTAATCATTTAGTCTGCTTAAACCCCTCATTCAGATCTGCTTTTATTTATTTATTTATTTAGTCATTTAGCAGACGCTTTTATCCAAAGCGACTTACAAATGAGGACATTATAGAAGCAATCAAAACCAACAAAAGAGCAACAACATGCAAGAGCTATTACAAGTCCTGGTTAGCCGAACGCAGTACACGTAGGAATGAGTATATAGAATATAGAAAAAAGAAACTTAGTGTTAGTTTTACAAGAAAAGCTAGCAGTTAGAGAATAAATATGCAATTGATAGAGGGTTAAATGTGTTTTTTTTTATAAAAAGAAGACTGATTAGATAAAATAGAATTAGAATAGAGAGTGCTAGAGTTAGAGGGTCAAATAAAGATGGAAGAGATGTGTTTTAGCCGTTTCTTGAAGATGGGTAAGGATGCTCGGATTGAGTTAGGCAGGTCACCAGATGGGAACAGTTAATGAAAAAGTCAGTGAAAGTGATTTTGTGCCTCTTTGGGATGGTACAGAAATGCGTCATTCACTTGCAGAATGCAAGCTTCTAGAGGGCACATAAGTCTGAAGTAATGAATTTAGGTAAAGGGGTGCAGAGCCAGAGGTGGTTCTGTAGGCAAACATTAATGCCTTGAATTTAATGCGAGCAGCTATTGGTAGCCAGTGAAAATTGATGAACAGAGGTGTGACTTGCATTCTTTTCGGCTCATTAAAGATTAATCTTGCAGCAGCGTTTTGGATTAATTGTAGAGGTTTGATGGAGCTGGCTGGAAGACCTGCCAAGAGAGCATTGCAATAGTCAAGTCTGGACAGAACAAGAGCCTGAACAAGGAGTTGTGTTGCATGTTCTGAGAGAAAGGGCCTGACAAGTCAACAACTGTCCAGTCAACAACCGATGGATGAACCACTGCCCTAATTATTTTTCCACAATGCAAAGAAAAGACCTGTTGCTACTGCAGCTTTAATGGTGTATAGGTAATGCCGCATTTCTGCTGTGTAACACTGAATGCTGTTGTGTTTACAGATGTTGAGCGGATAAAGGAGTCACAGCAGGACGACAGCAGCAGAGACAGCTACAGCTCTGACAGACATCACTCATCTCGCTACCATGAGCACAGCAAAGATCGGCACGCTGGCGACTCGTATAGGAAGAGCTCCGAATCCAGGAAGAGACCCTTTTCCTCCTTCAGCAACGGCAAAGACCACCGAGAGCGAGACCAGTACAGAGAGAGAGGAGAGCGACAGGACAGCAGGTGCTTTTTTGGTTGCTCTAAAAAGGTTTAAAGGTGCCATAGAGTGGAAAACTGTCTTTAGTTTACAATTAGTTACAATGTCTACTGATTAATCAGTGAAATCGACGACTAATCAGCATATTATTTCTCCTGCACGGCCGTGACTGATGGTGTGCTCACATTCACGTCTTCCGCGTAAGTTCACAAATGCCAAGCATTATCATCTGGTTGAATCAGAAAATGGAAGAGAGCATTAATGTAGCCGTCTGTGGGCACCCCGAAATTTATGATATAGGTCTGGAGCATAGAAAGCACTCAAAATCAGCTGTAGTAGTAGGCTAATTGTATTTTATTAGCATGGCTACAGATATGCTGCAATCAATTAAAAATGTCAGTGTATGTACAGTAGGGATGGGTCGGTACGCGTACCTGTACAGTTCGGTTCTCAGACAAATTCCAAATGGAAGTGATCATCCCTATCCCTTTGGAGTGGGGACTTTGCAGTGAACAGGGCTCGTGTGTGTCATTATGTAGTCGTTTGAAATGCACTCGGCGAAGGGAGCGATGTAATTTCCTCATTATCATCAGCTGGCATGTTCCCGTGACAACGCAGCATGGTGCCCGTCAGCAGATTCGCTGATCTACAAGTTTTATAAATATTAGATTTTTTAGATTATCATGTTTAAAAAAAACTTATTAACAATGTATGTTTATTTACAACAGTTATGCTAACAACAATAAAATGGCATTAATGACATTAAAACAGCGAATCTGCTGACGGACACCGTGCTGCGTTTACTGTGTTTACACAGGACTGGCGGGAAATGTGCATTGATTGATATTATGTTACGTGGTTTATTTTGATAGGTTAACTGTTTTTGTGGTGTTAAGAGAACGCGCTTGTTAACAAGAGAAACAGTCTTTTCTGCTCGCTGCAATAAATGGCTATTTTTCTGAACTAAAGTGAAGTTAGCCAAGATATTTTCAGAGATGATAGACCAGATGAATTTGACAAACAACCGACATTTGACTTATTTTTCCAGCTTTCCTGAAAACGTCGCAGCAGGTTTTCCCAGATCGCATCACAAATGTTCTTAGCAATTGTTGAATATGAGTTTGAATATGATTTATGATGGTTTTGCAGATACTACGGCGACAGCAAGCACAGGAAGCTGGACGAGCATCACTCCAGCAGAGAGCACCGATCAGAAAGCAACTCCAAGGACAGGACTCACCCCGAACACCGCTTGCACTCAGCCTCCGACTACACGCACCGCAAATCATCCCGGGACTACCGCTACCATTCGGACTGGCAGATGGAGCACCGGCCGCGCTCGCCCTACGAGTACTCGTCTGACCACAGAAGCACACCGGAACAGGTCTGGAGCGGCCGCAAGACATAGCGCGCTCCTCTCCGCTCGCTTCTGATTAGCCATAGACACACAACACACAGCAAATGCCTTGCACTGGGGCTCTGGGAGTGCCACTCTTTCCTATCACCTCGGAGCAAACACAGATCACGTATTTTTGTATATTTAAGAGCTAGCTGCATTCTTTCGTAGCTGCTGCGGAGTAATTTTTTTTAATTATTATTTTTATAAACCGACTACTTTGCTTTTGGTTTCTTTGAAACCGCTGGATCCATGTTGTCACGTGCGACACTGGATCCGGACGTACAGCCGTGAATAATCTCGACGCAGTTTAAGAAGTGTGATGCTACAAACGTGCGTCGTCTTTAACCGCTTGGTTTCTGTTCTGAAGGGGTTTTCCTTCCAAAGTACCTCGTTTACAGTGTTTTGTGACCATTTTGCCAATTTTTACCTGTCATTTTTCTTTCCATCATGCTTGAATTATTTAAATCTGTAAAATAATCTGGACTATTTTTAGCGCGCGTCAGATAATGTCACTTTCTCCACATTGTACTACTGTAAATTATTGTATAAAGTAAATCAAATGGGCTGGTATTTTTTTAACTGTTTCCCCATCAACTCAGGCTATTTTCTCTTTTCCTTGTTTTGTTTTTTTCTCTTAATCTCAGTAAATAGTAAATATTCCACGTGTTTTCGTTCTGTAGGATGCTTTGGTTTGTTGGTTTCTCTCTGTTTTTTTAAGTGAATTGGCCTCGCTTTATAACAGCATCATGTCAAAAAATACAAACTGTAACAAAACAAAAGGACGTGAAAGGGTCGATCGTAGCTAGAGGCACTTATGAGCTCTCCTTAGAACATTTCCATGATGATATTTCCTCTTGTTTTCTATTAATGTTGGCAATAATGTAATATTTTCTATGCAGCCCGAGTGTTTTTCTGGTGACTGGCCCGAGTAAGTCCGAATGCTGTTACAGGACATGCTGATGATGTATATAGATCTCCTTCTATATTTCAAATCCAGATTTACACTGAAAATGCATGGATTTTTAAAGTAATTGTTTTATATATTGTTTATAAGTCATTAAACTCAAATCACTGTTTTCACCTGTAATCTGGCTTTAATGTAATTAGTGTGCTTTTCATGCAATCGTTTTTAAAATAGATTTATGATCTATGCTGAGGTGGTTTGCTGTTTGTCTCTTTTCAACACAAACTTCTTTTTGGGTAAACTGTTGGTTGTTGCTTATTTTTTGTATATTTCATTTAACGTTTAGAAGTTATATTAACAAACACGAATGCAAAAAACAGTAACCAACATAGAATAATAAAAAATACACACAAGCCTGGAGCACAAAAGCAGTGTTAAATCGCTGGGGTATATTTGTAGAAATAGACAAAAATACATTGTATGAGTCAAAATTATACATTTTTATTTTATGCCAAAAATCATTAGAATATTAAGATCATGTTCCATGAAGATATTTAGTAAATTCACTACCATAAATATATCAAAACGTAATTTTTGATTAGTAATATGCATTGCAAAGAACTTCATTTGAACAACTTTAAAGATGATTTTCTCAATATTTAGATTTTTTTGCATCCTCAGATTCCAGATTTTCTAATAATTGTATCTCAGACAAATATTGTCCAAACCATACATCAATGGAAATATTATTTATTCAGCTTTCAGATGATGCATAAATCTTAATTTTGTCAAATTGACACTTAAGACTTGTTTTGTGCTCCAGGGTCACATATAGAAACCTTTTCTCCTCCATCCTGAAAGAGCATCAATCTGAGAAGACTCAACCGAAGGATTGCATGATATTGGTGTACTGACATGACCCTGGACCACAAAACCAGTCATAAGTCATAAGGGTCAATTTTACAAAATCTAATAATAAAATAATCTTTCCATTGATGTATGGTTTGGACAATATTTGTCTGAGATACAACTACAGTGCTCAGCGTAAATGAGTACACCCCCTTTGAAAAGTAACATTTTAAACAATATCTCAATGAATACAAAAACATTTTCCAAAATGTTGACAAGACTAAGTTTAATATAACATCTGTTTAACTTATAACATGAAAGTAAGGTTAATAATATAACTTAATTACACATTTTTCAGTTTTACTCAAATTAGGGGGATGCAAAAATGAGTACACCCCACTGAAAGTCTCTGGAGCAAAGCTAAATTTTAGACTAAAAATGTCCAATTTAACAAGAATTCAACCACATGTGAGTCTAATTATTCATTACACAGGTGTTCAGCAGACAGTTGACTATAAAAGGGTGTTACTTAAAGAAAACCCCTTCCCATTTCATGCTGTCAGCAATGGCACCACATGGAAGAGAAATGTCACAAGACCTGAGAAAGAAAATAATTTCTTTACACAAGAAAGGTGAAGGCTACAAGAAGATCAGCAAAGCTTTACTTATCAGTCAGAATACTGTAGCAAAAGTGGTACAAACATTTAAAAAAGATGGAACTGCAACCATCTCACAGAGACGTCCAGGTCGTTCACGGAAGTTAACAACTCGCCAGGAGCGTCTTCTGATGAGAAGGGTTGAAGAAAATCAACATGCAAGTTCACTGCAGTTATCTAAAGAAGTAGAAAGCCAAACTGGGGTGACTATTTCCCTTGACACAATACGGCGTACACTGCAGAGGAATGGCATGCATGGGTGCCGTCCACGAAAGAAGCCTCTCCTAAAGCCCAGGCACAAAAAAGCCCGCCTAGGCCCATGCTGACAAAGATGAAGACTACTGGGACTCTATACTCTGGAGTGATGAGACCAAGATAAATGTTTTTGGAACTGATGGCTTCAAAACTGTATGGCGTCACAAAGGTGAGGAATACAAAGAAAAATGCATGGTGCCTACAGTGAAACATGGTGGTGGCAGTGTCCTTATGTGGGGCTGCATGAGTGCTGCTGGTGTCGGGGAGCTGCATTTCATTGATGGCATCATGAATTCACAAATGTACTGCTCTATACTGAAAGAGAAGATGCTACCATCACTCCGTGCCCTTGGTCGTCGTGCACTTTTCCAACATGACAATGATCCTAAACACACATCTAAGGCCACTGTTGGATTTCTGAAGAAGAACAGGGTGAAAGTGATTCAGTGGCCAAGTATGTCTCCTGATCTGAACCCAATCGAACACCTATGGGGAATTCTGAAGAGACAAGTTGAGCATCACTCTCCATCCAGCATCCAATCTCTAAAAGAGGTCATTCTTGAAGAATGGAAAAAGATAGATCTGGCAAAATGTCGCCAACTTGTTCATTCCATGCCTAGAAGACTTAATACTGCTGTCATAAAAAATAATGGAGGCCATACAAAGTACTAGATTTAGTCGTTTTTGTTGTGGGGTGTACTCATTTTTGCATCCCCCTAATTTGAGTAAAACTGAAAAATGTGTAATCTAAGTTATATCATTAACCTTACTTTCATGTTATAAGTTAAACAGATGTTATATTAAACTTAGTCTTGTCAACATTTTGGAAATGGTTTTTGTGTTCTTTGAGATATTGTTTAAAATTGTACTTTTCAAAGGGGGTGTACTCATTTACGCTGAGCACTGTATATAAAAATCTGGAATCTGAGGATTCAACATCTAAATATTGAGAAAATCATCTTTAAAGTTGTTTAAATGAAGTTCTTAGCAATGCATATTAATAATCAAATATTACGTTTATATATATTTACGGTAAGAAATGTACAAAATATCTTCATGGAACATGATCTTAATATCCTAATGATTTTTGGCATGAAAGAAAAGTGTGTAATTTTGACCCATACAATGTATTTTTGGTTAAATATACCCCAGCGACTTTAACACTGCTTTTGTGTTCCAGGGTCACATTTGTATTTATCTAATTCAAAATCTGCTAAAGAGTTTCTCAACGACTGCTTCCTAATTTACTGGTAGATGCACTCTCTGTAAAGAGCAAAGCTGGGAGAGGACATGGCCTCGGCACTAACCCAGAATGGAGAGATCATCCAGGATGCCCCGTGCCCAGAAAGTGAGAGCCCAGGCTTCTGCTGCCCAATAATAATAATGCTTGAGAATGGGAAGGCCAAGACCTCCACAATCAGTAGGTTTTAGTAAGTGGGCTTTTGCGATGCAAGGTGTTTTATAATTCATACAAATGAAAGAATAAATGAGTCAAGTTGTTTAAAAAAAGAACTACCATCTTTATCACATTCACAAGGCCAATTAGAAATAACAGGAGCAGAGTCCAGCTTTAAATGTTTAATTTGACTCTTAATCATGTATAAAACATTTGTTTAAAACAATTTTCAGGCCAAGATATGTAAAGTGATCCTTCACTATTTTAAATGGTATATTATTCTAAAATGTATCGCTTAAGTTAATTGTTAAGGGCATAAATTCAAGTTTATTCCATTTAATTGCGTCTTCTGACATTTTACTAAAAGTATCAATGCAATAAAAATGTTAGGGTTGGAAACATGATCCATAACATCGTAAAAGATCATCAGCAGATTGCAAGATCCAAGAGACACCATGGATATGTGGACGGGTTGATTATGGCTAATGGCTCAAGTGCAATGTTAAAAAGAAGAGGTGCTAAGGCGTCTCCCTGTTGTACACCCGTTCCAGCGCAATATAATGCCATTGGTAGGGGTGTGCAGTACTGCACATTTTGGTATCGACCCGAGAGTAAATACATGGCCAGTATCTCCGATACTTGTGCTTTAAAAAAAAATACATACATTTAAATGACCAACAACAATAAAAAAATTAACAATACTAATATTTATATGACTAATATAATATTCACCTTAAAGCTACGTGGATATTGTTTGTCTTTATAAAAGACTTTGCAGGCAGAGCCCAGAACATGAAAGCAATGCACAGTTTCATACAAAGTATTTTCCTCCATATAGAAAAGAGTTATCAAAATATTTAACGTGGCTTAATAAATTAGGATTGTAATATTAAAAGACAAAACTTAGTATACACCTTATCAATGTTGCAAACTAGATATACAAGATAGCAGATGTGCCCAGAATATGAAAGCAACGCTCAATTTAGCATTTTCCTCCCATATAAAACCGTTATAAAGAACATTTTACTGTAAGTGGCTTATTGAAATATTTTTTCTACTCATTAGATTGTGTTTTATTAACATCTACACCAACCCTAAATCTACCCTCACAGTAATGCAGATACATTAAATATTGTAGTTCAGCGAGAGAAAAAGGATGTAATATAAGCCGAGGTAGCATATCACACTCAGGCGATCTGGTGGTACCTGTTTAGTCACTATATGCTAAAAACATCGAAACTGTCCTCCACGTGACGTGAGAGTCCACTAGTATTCATATCTTTAAAAAGCGTGTGAAGACATGCCTTATTAAAATCGCTTATGAGCAGAATAGTGGGTGACGAGTGTATTTATCTTATGATGATGCTGTTTTTTAATATTTGTTTTATGCTTGTGAAGGACTTTGAGTTGCATTTTATGTATGAAAATACTATGCAAATAAATTGCTATTATTAATTAATACATCTTCGATTCTAGCTCAGACATAGAAGATACAATAAGTTTTGGGAGACTTAATAATAATAATAAAACCTATCATAATCAGAGTCAGTATGTTTAACTTTAGAGGTATATCATTCTGAGTAAAAATAATTGATCTCCTTTGGATTAATTAAACTGCATGTTTTTGATTGTATCATATGATTATGATCAGTGTTGGGGAGTAACTAACGTTAGTTACATGTAACGGAATTTAATTACAAAATAAAAGTAATTGTAATTAGTTACAATTACTAAGAAAAGATGTGTAATTAAATTATGGTTACTTATGAAAATGTTAAGGTTACATCTGATTTTTTCACACACTCCCATGTACAGATTGAATTGATTCCTTTCATAAATTACAGTGACTGCTCTAAAATATGAAACACCAATGTTTCAGGAGTTTATAACATGCTTTTCCAATAACTCTTATATTTCCTATATGCGTTTATGTAAATTAAGGCATTGGTAGATGCCAGTGTTTCCTGTCATGACTATGCAAATATTTGATTTACAAAAACAGTATCATAGCTATTAAACTATTTCTTGTTATGATTTTAAATCTGTATTTAACCTCAGCATGATTTTAAAGTAAGTCTGATTTTGAGGTGGCTATGCTTCGGATGCCCATTTTCCACAAGTTGGTATGATTCTTTAGGGTCTTCTTGAAATGGTCTCAGGGGTCGTGAAAAACAACACCCTTACCTTGCCAAAAACAGCTCTGTTCGCAGCGACTCTTCGTGCATATCTCTTTACATGCTAATGATCACTGCTCACCCATCCCTCTCTTCTGAGGAAGAGCAAAGGTGATTCGCAGATAGTCCTGCAAAATATCAAGTGTGAGACTTACTTCTTCTGGAGGTGCAGCTGGATCATGAGCAATGGGTACTGCTCCATCCTTGAGTTTGAACTTTGTAACAACACCTGCCTTGAATTGTCTCTCATTCAGAACGCAGTCTCCAGTAAAATGATTTCCGCAGCCAGACATAAACGAATTTAGTGAAACTGAAGTGATGTGTGGCCAGGTGTGGTGACCCATACGCGCGCACACACACAAATACCATGAACACACACACACACAGTAGTGAACACACACACACACCATGAACACACACACAAATACCATGAACACACACACACACGCATTCTCTCCAAAATCTAAATGGCTTGATAATTGAGACTGTTTAGGTTTTTGGGGGATTAAAAGAAAATAAGTGAATATTTATCATTGCAGGGTGGTTGTGGCCACACACCTCAAAGACACATTTATATGCAAATGAAGATATTTTGCATCCAATGTCTCCTTTAAAATATTATAATCTTAATTCAAGTGATGAAGAATTTGGAAAGTCTGAAAGTAATCAGTGTTGAGCACTACTGTAAGGTTAACCCTGCCTGCTTTACATGTTTGTAAACTGGTATTTCTTCTGGTGGAAGCCAGCCAAGCAGGGCCTGTAGCATTAAACCGGGTTAGCTGCCAGCCAGTTTCAGAAGCTTGCACCAATCCTGGGTTTTAGGTATCATGAAAGTGGCTTGGCTTTTAGCTGCGTTCGTTGCCATAACAACTTACACTCCACGGCTAACCTGCTCCGGGGCAGCTTATGTCCTGAACTGAAATTGGGCCAATCAGGTGAGAGCAAAGTGACACATGTCAGTCACCCCCCCAACAAATTAAAGGTCACTAGTACTAAAAAACAATCTGTTATTTTATAATGTAAACAATATTTAATCCACTACACTCAAGCAATTTTAGTTTAACAGTTATTATACATTAATATTAATATATACAGATCATATCTAATATAAGTGGCATGTCAATAGATAACACTTTAAAAATGACTGTGACCTTCAATGTTTCGAGTCTCTATTGCTGTATATTATCAAACTAAGTTAATAAGTTTCACTTGTGACTGCACTGATAGAGAAAGAAAGTACTTTTTAATTTTAAATGCATTAAATTAATCATAACCTTTAACCAAGGCTCATGATTGGCCAGTGATGACACATTCATGTGCACCAAGGATCAAGCCCGAGTTGATGATCGGCATCACGGGACTAACAAAGCCAGATAGCAGTGGTTTGGTTTTGTCATCTCGAAGCGAATCCTGTAACAGAGTTAGTTCATCTACATCCCGGTACAGGCTCCTGATATGATCAGCCTGTCGGTCGATGCATGCAAACTACATCTGAACATTGCAGAAAAGCTTGCTTGTTGACCCAGCTTAGTTTGCACCTGTAGGCAAATCAGCGGAGCACGGACTGTAACAGAAAGAGACGAGCCCGTGTCTTCCAATGGTTTAATAGTTGATGTCAAATGCATGATTCGTAGGCTTACAGTTTCACTGATGTTATCAGAAGAGACATTTCTACAAACAAAACTCGTATCACACATAAATAGATCGAAGAATGCATATGTTAAATGACCGCAAGGATTTTATGAGCTTATAGCACAAGCCAAGGCTAGCTATGTCTATAGGAAAGAGAAGGACGTTTACTGAAGCATTGCAGGGGATGGATCCAGGTCTTAAACACAACTCTGGTAACATGGCTGTGGGGTGTAATCTAAAATGGCTGCCACAGGTTCAAAGACAGGCACGGGCAAAGGGGATAACAATAATCGGCTCACTTCCAGTTTGAAGAAGCATAGAAAGGCAACATTTATTCAGGCAAGCGTCATCCTGGAGGACAGGGTTTTAGTAGGTCTTCTTCTCCTCAAACATAATGTTGGCTGTGGCTTTCTTGGCTGCAAGACAAAACAAAAGACTGCATTATCAACCGAATGCTCATTTGATCATTCGAATGCATTTTTTACACATGCATCTGGTTTTCCACCTTCATCTCTAAACTTGTCTGCCGCCTCTGATGCTTTATCCGTGAGGTCCTTCATCACGTTGTCGATCTTGGCTTCGTTCTTTAAGAAGAAGGGCCGGATGATTCGTGTGTAGATCAGAACGGAGCCGTTCGATGCAGTGGGAGACATGCACCACACCAAGAAACCACACTAGCAAGAAAACACAAACATTACAGTCAAGCAAATATTAAAGTGAATGGACACAAACGCAGAGTTGTTTCTCGAGGGCGCACAGAGACCTCCTTGAAGAGGTTCGCTTTCAAACGAACTCTGGAGCGGTTCAACGCGATCCGACCTCAAACAGACCCAACTGCAAAAAGAACTGCGCATTTTTGGACTAAACCAGCTGTCGTCCCATGCATTATGGGAGGAGGAGTGTTTGTAGTTTAGCACGGCAGGTCACGGACACACTTGCACGTCTCTCCATAATAGCAGTGTGCCGTCTGCTGCATTTGACTCCTGTCTTTGTGTACTTCCGGGAGCACCGTTGGGATTCTCCCGCCCACTCTTTCTGACCAATCAAAAAGCAGTTTAGGGAATGCGTTCAAAGACACATCTAGCCAACAACTGAAGCGGATGTTGTCACATGACTGCATCTTGGTTCGTTTCAGCTGGTTCGGACCAGAGCTAACAGTGTGGTGTGAAAAGGAACCAAAACGGCTAAAAATAGCTACAATGTATATTTTCTGCCTTTGGTCCGGACCAAAGCAAGTGAACTATCGGACTATCCTGGTGTGGATACACACTATATCTCAATGTAAAGAGGTACATCCAATTTCAACAGGTTAATACAATCAAAATCGGGTAAATTATTCGTTATGCATGTGAACTGTTAATAGGGGAATAAGATTTGGCACACTTAGTAGTCTGGAACCATAATAACACCTCCAACCGGTTCAGAAAATCACTTATTTTCGTTTTAAATTGAGTCTTTGGTCTAGAAACCTATTTTTTTCCTAATTTGAATCTTCATGTGTTTTTAATGTTTATCAATAATTAAAAAATGGTTTTACTATTTATTATGTCTGTCATGAAAAAGTTCCCCCATTCTCATCATGCACAAATACAAAAAAAGCATTTTTTTACTCATAATAATAATAGTTAGCACTTAGCATTAACTATGATGATGATGCTGATTAATAATAAGAGCATTAACATGTTGCTATTACAACAAAATGCATTTGACTGTAGATAATATATGACCCTGGAGCACAAAACCAGTCATATGGGTCAATTTTTCTGAAATTGTGCTTTATGCATCATCTGAAAGCTGAATAAATCATATTTCCATTGATGTATGGTTTGGACAATATTTGTCTGAGATACAACTATTAGAAAATCTGGAATCTGAGGATGCAAAAAAATCTAAATATTGAGAAAATCATCTTTAAAGTTGTTCAAATGAAGTTATTAGCAATGCATATTACTAATCAAAAATTAAGTTTTGATATATTTACAGTAGGAAGTGTCCTAAATATCTTCATGGAACATGATCTTAATATCTAATGATTTTTGGCATAAAATAAAATAATTTCTATAAAAAAATCAATAATTAAAATCTATAATTTTGACCCATACACTGTATTTTTGGCTATTGCTACACATATACCCCAGAGACTTAACACTGCTTTTGTGCTCCAGGGTCACATTTTATGTTGTATACTGTATAATACCTTTCCCAGGAAGTAGAAGGGGAACCAGGAGAGGAAGATGTCAGCGAAGAACTCCGCGACGCTGAACACGCCGTAGACCACCCAGTAAGTCAGCCATTTGGTGTCGTCCTCTTTGGTTGCGCTCTCGATGGCTTTGATTCTGCAAACACAGGAGACTGATATGACACTTTCTCCACACGCCGTCTTTCGTTTCAGGCTTACTAATACTAGATAATATGCAGAGGATAAAGAATCTGATTGTTGAGCATTAGATAACTGCTGGTCTTGTGAGAAGACCAGGTAATTATATTTCAACCCTGTAAAGCCTGACATATCAAATAATAGTCAGAAAGACTTTAGTAGACCATTTTCTTTTAAAGAAACAGACAAAATGTAAAATAATATATTTTTTACCTCAACTGTGCATGTGTGCGCATATACACACACACACACACACACACACACACACACAGTTGATATGATCTAACAACACAGTGTTAGATCATAACACAAACTTTTGAACGAGTCATTTTTATTAATTCAACTATTATTTTCTCTTGTGGACTCAACATCTTTTATGTGAAATATCTCAATCAGGTCAGTACTAAATAAACAATAACACGCATTTTGTACAATCCCTCTTATTTTGTTAACTAATTAACTTATTGCAGACTCTGAAAGCAGGATGTAAACTTTTGACCTCAACTGTATATAACCTTGCATATGTGCTTTGTTTTGCACCATATTTGATACATCATGGCTTTTATGGCCCATATAATATGACATAGCTTATACTCAAGAAAGAATACAACAAAGTCCAAAACAAACTAAATTTGCAGTTTGGTGCAGATATTGTCATTTATATGGCCAAAGATAAACACATAAAATTGACTTTTTAAATGCAAAAATATTTAATTGAATAAATATAATTTTTATAGTGGGGGCAAAACATATAATTCAGTACAATACTATGATGATTGAGAGATAATCAATTGTTCCTCAATCATATTCGATACATGTTTTTTTTTCTAAAAATGAAATAAAATCAGATTTAAAGACGCTTCAGTCTAGTAAACGATCCTCTTGAAATGTCACTAATAGTATGAAGTTCTTACACGTACTGTATGATAATCAGTAAAGATTTGACGGCGTGAAGCACGAGCTGAAGCTGCACATTTGTAGTTATACTCAAGGGCTCTTTAGCTGCTAAAGCATGTGAACTATCGTGTGTCATGACAGGATATCGGTTTTGTAAAAAAAAAAAAAAAATTTTTTTTTTTTTACATTTTTTATTTATTTGTCACATACATAATTATACAGAGTATAAGCAGCAGTGAAATGTGTTCTCTGTATTTGACCCATCCAAGTGCACACACACCTGGAGCAGTGGACACACACACACACACACACACACACACACACACACCTGGAGCAGTGGACACACACACACACACACCTGGAGCAGTGGACACACACACACACACACACACCTGGAGCAGTGGACACACACACACACACACACCTGGAGCAGTGGACACACACACACACACACACACCAGGAGCAGTGGACACACACACACACACACACACACACACACCTGGAGCAGTGGACACACACACACACACACACACACACACACACACCTGGAGCAGTGGACACACACACACACACACACACACACACACACCTGGAGCAGTGGACACACACACACACACACACACACATACACACCTGGAGCAGTGGACACTGTTCACTCAGGAGAAGCTCCAGCACGACCACCGCATGTAACTTTATACAAGATTCACTGTTTGAAACACGCTGAATTATATTAACATTTACTATAGAACCATTATTTCACTAATAAACATCTCTATCAAAATTAATTATTTATTATCTCTGCAAGAATATTCCAGAGAATATTATCCAGTGAATTCTTCTTCACTCTTTAGTCTATTAAACAGCGTTTAAACCTAAAACTGTAGTTTATAATGAAGTTGATATGACTTCTGTCCTTTATTTTCTCCATTTGAAAATATTAGACATTATTTTGCTTATTGTTAATATCAGTGTTGCTGATGATGCTTTTGATAAATAAAATGTTTTTGTTGTTGTAATTTGAAGATTACATTTTACATGAGAATGTTAATTTTCAACAGTTTTTTGTTGTTGTTAAGATGACTGAAAGAAGGAAAAACCAAAGCTTCACTCTGTTATTTATGTACTTTATAACAGTAAATAAATATCGGTTCTGCAAATATCGGGTACATAAACATGCAATTAATCGGTATCGGTTATAAAAAAATCAATATCGGTCGATCACTAATAGTTTATATTCACTTTTTAAAGCTCCAGCGTTCCTGTAGCCTGACTTTCTGTAGATGGACACTAGTCATGATTATACTCCGAACACAAGTGTGATTTTTGGTTTTATATAACAGAAGTTATTTATGTTTCAGCTCTCATGTATCTCTAATACAGAAGAGTTGCAGAATGCATTAGGGATGTTAATGACTGACCGTTGATTGATTGGTATTGTATTGAATAAACAGTAAACATGCAAACAGACGCCCAACACATTTGTTGGTCACATTTTATTTTAAGGTGTCTTTGTTACAGTGTAATTATACATTCAAGTACTGAGTGATATTAATAAACTACATGCATTTACTATATGCTTAGGGTCACTTGCATGTAATTATGCATCATTTATTGTTATTATAATAGTAAGTGCATGTAACAAGGACACCTTAAATAAAACGTTACCCATTAGTTTTGTAAATGTAGAGTAGAAATGGTAAATAATATGCAAGTAAATACAAAGACATATACAGGTATATATATATATATATAAAAATATTTTTTATGCAAAAATGCAATTTTTCTTGTTGTATTGATACCTTGTATCAAATGCTTAATAAAAAAAGTATTTTAAATGTTTATTTACTCTCATAAAAACATAAAAAAAGAGGCATTTGCACATATTAATAATAACCTCATTAACACTGCAAACAAAAATGAACTTTTTGAATTTCAGATCCTTTATATTTTCATTAACATGATGTTTGTATTATATGTTTACACGTGATCAGTAAATCAGACACGAATAATACAAAAAAATCATAATATTATGTTAGATTCAAGTGATATTTAGTGAAAGGTTATTTGTTGAGTAATTCGTTTAAGAGCTGTTGAGGAGATATTGTTAAATGACTATTTCTGTTTGAGATGCACAACTAAAAATAGAAATATTTAATGAGAGGGCGATTCAGGACGGAGTGAAACACGGACAAATGCGTTTACTGCATTCGTTCTCAACCACTCGAACCATTTGTTTTGCATTAAGAGTAATACAGAATAAATATTAAGAATTATTGTGTTCCCAGAATAGGACATATATACCGTTAAAGATTGAAATAAGTGCTGAACGTGAGACTGAGGTAATAGACGCTCGATCTTTCTCTGCTGGATCTTAGCAATGCTGTAGAAATGCTCATGAATTATTGAATTATTTCAGTATGACACAGACATGTTACGGGTAATAATATGATTAATATGTCATGGCAACAAACGGCTTTCTAAGTCAGTTTAAGTTTCACAATGACTTTCACAATCAATTTGATTCAACTTTATTCATATTTTACTGTTTTGTATTGTCTTGTTGGCTTAGGCATCATTTTATATTAATTTTAATGAATATACAAATGGGTTTTATTTATTTTCTGCCACTAAATTTGAATTTATTTATCTTTCGTGGGCTACACGCCAGACCGCCATAATGCTTCTGTTAAATGTGGTGTGTGTGTTCAATATCTGCTTTTATTTATTGATTTATTTTAAATGACTTTATTTTTAATGAATATAGATTCTTTTCTTAGCACCCCACATATTGGTCAAGCCCCCGTTAGCCCCGGTAGAGAAAAAATTATTGCGCCGTGCCTGGTAGTGATTGAAGTACTGCATAAATATCATAATACAATTGTAATAATATATTATAAATAAAACAATAACCATATGAACAACAACAAAACGTTTCGAAAGAATGGAATTTATTTCGCGGCGTGCGCTTCCTGCAGCGATGACGTCATTACGTTGCACGTTGACGTAAAACAAATAACTGTCGAGTGATGCCAAAATGAAAAACTAGCTTTAATCTAGAACGAAAGATCGATTACAGCTTCAACTCACGAGATGTACGCAGGATAGACGAATCCGATGAGATTACAGAGCAGAGAAGCGCCGTATCCGATCACCAGATACACCGCAACGAGCAAGATGACAACTGCAAGACAAAAGACAACATGGCAGATCTGTCAGGGCTTCGCTCTGTGATATAAGGAGCGCATTCTCGCTTTAACAGCATGATCGGAGGTGTCCGACGCTACAGCACAGATGTGTTCCTGGTTATAAGAGCTCACCGCACGCGATGTAAGACCTGTTCACTCCGGTCTTTGCCTCGATCTTCGCCAGCACATCCGTCATCAGGTTTTTCTCCTTAAGAAACTTGTCGAAGCGCTCTTTCAGCCCGTACGCCATGATTTGTCTGGATTGGTGAAGGATTTATTGCGATATGAAATAAATGAACAGCAGCTCTCTCTCCAGCTCAGTGTGAGCGGACACGCTGAAGCTGTGACGTCACGGGCGGTGCCACTTCCTCGACCACACCCTTAACGGCGGAATAAAACAGACTTATATTTATTTGCTTTTTAAATTTATAGTTATATTGATGTGACGCTGAAATATGCGTATATGTCTATTTGCCTTTGCGAAAAGTCAAGTAATACATTTCACAGTTTAAACATTTATGATCACGTAGTACAATCTCCTTAACCGCTCTCTTAACTTCACTATGATTGGTCTCTTGGTGATGTCCGTCACGTAGAGAGCGATGTGATTGGTCAAGAGTTCTTAGAGCGGAGTTACGCGCTCTCTCATTGGCTGACGCTCCTGGTCCCGCCTACTGCAAAGTTATTCATGCTGCGCTATATTTTTAGCTTGTTAGCATGCTAGCATCAGCGTCGTCGAAATAATTTCACAGCACTGCTTGCTCTTATTGTTAAGCGTTTGAATAGTACAGAACCATGTACCACATATTATAAATGCAAAGAACGCACGTGTAGTGTCTTTGCGCTGTTTTTAACGCACTAGTCTTGCGTGTTCGGGATGTTTTTACCCTTAACATGGAGACAAAAAGAGGGGAAATTCCTAACGGGCTGCTGGATGACCTTTGCAGGTAAACCGAGAGAATATATTTACACCATGTCAATTTAAAAGCACCTATAATTGTCATGTGCATTTATATCAGTTTGTGACGTCGAATAACTCGTAGCTGTTTGTGTTAAACGACAGTTTAACGGACTCCGTGGGGCTGCGTCGCAAATCCTATGAAGCTGCTAACGTTACTAAGCAGCCTTTGGAGTATAAGTTAGTATGCGCCTTCCGAGTCAGCTGCAGGTTTTACATCATTGGCGCGAACTGAGGATATGTGTTTATCACATGCGCGTTTGGTTGGACGCGTGCCAGAGAGGCGGTAACGTTACTCCAAAAGTGAATAATAACGTTTGCCAAAGTCAACCGTCTGATGATGATGATAGTAGTAATTGTTGTTCATATGTTCTTCTAATGTTTTGTCCTAAATGGTCAATTGTCTACTTTTAGTAGAACTACTTCCGTGTTCTATTTGGTACCGCACACGCATTTCTGGTAACAACATTCACCCGCCTACAAATCCGGTGTTCTGTCGATTCGTCCTACCCTGTCAGATTTTGCTACCTCCCATTAAAACAGTGGGTTGTACAATTCGACAAAAAAACCTATTAAATTGTTTTATTAATGTGTAAACCATATAAGTATGATTAAACATTCAGGGCTCTATTATGGAGCCTCTATACACTTATTTTTAGCACTTGTAAATGCATTTAGACTGCACATACCCTACTGCATAAATAATGTTATGAGATTTATGTTTTAAATATAAAAAGTGGAATATAGGAACATTAAATGATAGAAAATACAAGTTTTTTGTGTGTGTCGTGGAGCTGATAAACAAGTATTGGGATTTTGTTACGCTTTTGTTTCGTTTGTCTTTTGATGTTCCTCATATGCAGACAAGAGACAAACACAATGTACTCGAACCGGCAGAAAACATTGGTGTCAGTCTGGAGCCCTGGGCTTGGTTTGGAAACATTTGTGTTAGTGAAATAGAGCAACAGACAATATTACAATTTAAGCCACTTAAAATTAACTTATTTTATTGAATTGTTGCCCTGACATGAAGAAAAGTCTGCCACAGATCATGCTAACACAACATATAATCTCTCTACATGCGTGTGTCTCCTAGAAAGCCTGTGTATGTATATAATATAATACTATAATTAAATAGCCTATATATAGACTATGTGTTGCTTCAAAGTGACAGTGCTCAGTAACCAACAACCTAATTTGACAGATGGCAAGATCTGCTATAACTTCGTATCGATGGTTGGCCGGTTTACATATCAGTCAGAAGTACGAGCTTCAGTGGCTGGTTCTTGCAGTGGTTCTTGGTTCTGGCTGCACATTTTTCAAAGATATTTGTGTTATTTTATGCTTTGAATAAATGTGCATTAGTAATATGTTGCTCGATACGTCCTCTTGTGGCCTCAGGAGAGAAGACAAAAGGTTTTTTTCCTCGAACTGAAATTATACCTTTTAAATTCTAATATAATTCAAATTTTGATAATCTTTATCTGCAAAATTCGATTGGAGTTTTCCAGCCGTTTGGACAGCCCTACATCATCGTCTTAAATGTATCATTTGTTTTACTTCATTCAAATGAATATGACTTTTCTAAATGCAAAAAAAAAATATTGATCTGTTTTTGTTATTAGGAAAATTTATTCATCTATCTAAATGTAGCTTAAAACCCAATTTTGCTTATTTTCAAACAGCCTTATTTAGAATCTATAAAGTCTTTAAAAATCATAAAGAACTGTGTTTGCTAAATAAATTTAACACATGCTTGTGATGCCCTTTATTTAATTATTATTTTATTACAATTGTGTCAATTTGTACTTGCAAAATGTGTAAATATGAGAACTTGCTGTTGAATTGTGTAATTTTGAAAGTTCAATAAAAATAGGGGCGGGGCCTACAAATCCGAATGTGATTTCTTTATTTTTTATTTACATTTACATTTATGCATTTAGCAGACGCTTTTATCCAAAGCGACTTACAGTGCATTCAGGCTATACATTTTTCATCAGTATGTCATTATGCGTGTTCCCTGGGAATCGAACCCACAACCTTTTGTGCTGCTAACGCAATGCTCTACCACTGAGCCACAGGAACAATAAATAATGTTTTATTATTATTAAGTTTTTTTTTTTGTCCCTAGCTAGTGGAAGGTAGAACATGAGAGTCCAGATTATTATGACTGTTTAAGGTCACCTTATTCTTAGATCTGTTGGATGATTGAGTTCTTCAGAAAACTAGTGTGCCACATAATATATACTTTTACTTACTTTTACTTTTAGTCATTTAGCAGATGCTTTTATCCAAAGCGACTTACAAATAAGAAAAAGTAACTAAAATAAAAAGTTAAAACTATAAATATTATATATACACATTTAAGAAGAGAAAGAAATTAAATAAAAATCACAAATGCATACAACAACATTTCAAAACTAAACTTAAATGAAAACAAAATATAAAGCTAAAAACAAGTCAAATTTTTAATCAAGAAAAGGAATGAGTTTAATAATGATTCTTACATAACACTAAAGGCCTAAGTATACTTCTTTTTACATAATAAGAATTGGTTATAAAAACTAAAACAGAAGTGAAACAAGTAGTAGGAAAGAGGATTGATAAAAAGCGATACTTATATCCCTTGCCGGTGTCCCTGCCCGGTGGAGCCGCATGGTAAGAGTCGATGGTCTTTACACTCTTCGGTCTTCTCACGAGGAGGGCTTCACACGACGTCTGCCACGACCGCTGCCACGGTATATTAACCTTTTTAAACCCGTCTAACAAATCACTATTTGAATTCAGCTGAACACACTTTCCTGTTTATCACAACAAATGGCCAAGTAACTGACAAGAGACACGATACAGTACGAGACTAAACGCGATTTCAGCAAGTCTCCACACAGTAAACAAAACAAGCATTTCCTAGCCTATATGTCAGTGCAAGTAGTCTATTGTGTTGAACAGAAATCATCCTTCAATGTGCTGTTGACTCGTGATGTTATCAGTATTTTCTGTGCTTTGTCTTGTAGCCGCTTCATTCTTCACATCCCCAGTGAGGAGAGGGACAATGCCATCAGAGTTTGCTTCCAGATTGAGCTTGCCCATTGGTTTTACCTGGACTTCTCCATGCAAAATGCACCAGGACTACCTCAGTTTGGGATTAGAGACTTCGCCAAGGCTGATATCCTAAACAGATCTTACTCTTATATGAAAGCATGCTTTCTGAGAGAGTTTGCCGGGTGTTCAGTAGGTTTAGAAAAGAGGTGGGAAGGGTTTTCAGCACTGGAGAAAGAGAAAATAACCCATTACTAATGCACATATTAAATGCATCTGAAGTGTTTAAACTGAATGGACATTTCAGCTGATTCCTATAAAGCTAGAACAATGGTGGTGATTCATTATTTTGTCACTGAAAACTTTAGCTTGCCCCAAATAGCACAAGTTGCCTTGTGACTGAACGCTATATTACGCTTTTCTTGGAGCAGAATATTGCACTGGAGATCCATATACCCCAAAACACACGTTAAGCTCATTTGAAAAGCAACATAAGTTGACTTAAAGTACTGCACGAATCAGAAAAACAAATAACGGATGAGCAGTTGAAAGAGCACATGATCGTTCTCTTGAATACTTTGTATTGGCATTTATAGCAAATATGCAGAAAATCACATTTGCAACAAAAAGGATCCTACATAACTTAACTTTTCATCTTCATGCAAATCTATTAATGACATCAAAAACATTAGCTAATAGTTCAAGGTGACAAGCACATATAAACAGTAGTTTTAGCACTGCTTTGTAAGATGGGGAAATACATCAGGACCTGTCAGTAAAGCCCCGTTCACACCAATAAAGATATCTGTATTAGCGGACGACATAGTCCGTTTATTCTCCACTGCTTTAAAATCTCCAGCTCGTTATAGCTTTATCGTTATCTTTATAGTTAGCGTGCTTGGTGTGAATGGGCCTTAAACCAAAACGCTTTCTAAATTGTGCTCAAATTCTTAAAGTGTGTGTCATCACCTTAATTGTTTATGCAATGCAACCGTCATTGCAAGTGGTGCACAAACTAAAGATTTAAGGGATTGCTTTGCTGCATGAGTGCATGATCTTTATAGTCAGATTGTGCAACGTATAATGTGGGAAATGTGCAAGATTGAACCTCAGATTGGGTTGTTTGGATTTATGGAGACCTGGCAACCCTGAGCATTTTAAAATCTCATGGATACTGCAGTAACATAGCTTTCAAATTAAATTAACTCTGGAAAATTGATCACAATCAGTGACTTGCATTTTTATTCCATGTAAATACAAAACTTTGGTTTTCTGACATTGTGTTGGGAATTTTGCTGGTCAGCAGTGTTCATTATGTTAGGGTTAAAGTTTTCATCAACAATTTTTTTCACAGACACTAAAATTAACTAAAAGCAAGTTTTGAATGACGAAAGCCTATTCATCAACTAATGAAATCAATACAAAGATGTTAAGGAGGGACCATTCGGGGTGACCAGAAACTGGTTAAAAAGCAATGTTTTTGTGTTTTCTTTCTCTCTGTGTGTGTCTCCTTAACATAATGATAACTTTTTAATCACTGTCCATTCCTGCTGCCCAAAGGAGAGGATGTTCAGAAGGTTTTAGAGCAGTGGAAAGAGTATAAGATGGGTGTACCCACGTTTGGTGCCATTATTCTTGATGAAACACTTGACAATGTAAGTATACAGCTGCTTGGAAGTAGAGGTCGACCGGTAGTGGATTTTACCAATAGCGAGGTTGGACCACACTGGCCGATACCGATAATTTGAAATGGATACTGAAAGAAAACTAGAGCGTTACTATTTAAAAAACAGTAACAATATTAATATTATGTATTATATTGATCATTAAATTTATTTAATAGTTTGCTAATTTTAAAAGAAGAAACTTTAAAATTTTAAAATGTAGGTTATTAATAGCGAATGTTGAAATTAACACTAACAAGAAACAATACTTCTACAGTTTTCATTAATGCTACGAATGGACTCTTGTTGTTAAGCATTACCATTTCATTTCAACAGTCACACTTAAAGATGGCCATCTTTAAATAGCTACACAAGGCCATACCATTAAAATAATTTAATTATATAATTTTCATGCAAAAGTTAGGGAAAAGTGCAGCACTGTGTCTAGGAGAACTCAGAGGTATCTCTCTCTCACACACACACACCACCACACCCCCACCCCCCACACACACACTACACACACACACTCACACACACCAGACGCTTTGCATTCAATTCAAGCGGCGGTCTAAAACAGTTTATTTGATCACCAAACGGACAGAAGTTTGTTTCTAGAATGAACAATGTGGCATTAAACAGTTTGAATTTCGGTTTAAAAAAACAGCAAGTGGAAAGAGAAAGAGCGATCTATTACAGCTCTCTATATGAAGCATACAGAATTTATTAGAGCCATAGAAAGACAAACGTTTTGCTAAAAAATGCACAATACATAATTTCTAGCATAGAGTGAAGTCATTATGTACATTCACAATGATTTAGGACAAATATAATATAATTTAATAGAAAACTATGTGAATGGCGCTGTGTTCCGCTGCAGGATTTTCTGTCGGCTGTATTTAAATGGCAATTGAAGTTTCCCGCTCAGTGCAGTGCGCAGTGTCACATGTTAAAATAAACAATACGTGATTTACGCCTCTAGAGGCAGCTCTCGTTGTGTATAATGCCAGCGGACCCTTCTCATCAAAGGACGCAAACCGGAAAACTACCGGCATGGATTTTTACCGATAACGATATTTGCGGCAATCAACTATTGGTGCCGATTAATCGGCAAAACCGATTAATCGGTCGACCACTACTTTGAAGCATCATAAACTGTCTTGCGTTTTTAAAAAAGGAGTGCAGAAACCTTCATGCATTCATTCGTAATTTTTTTCCTGAAGGTGTTGATGGTCCAGGGTTATCTGGCCAAGTCTGGCTGGGGTTTTCCTAAAGGGAAAGTCAATGAGGATGAGGCTTTCCACGACTGTGCTGTTAGAGAAGTATGCCGCTTTCTCCGCTTTTAAAAATATAAATGCTAGTCTGGTTTATTTCGAGCTAATGAGTGTATTGAAAACCACTGTTGATGTTGTTTGATTTGTCTGCAGGTTCTGGAGGAAACAAGCTTTGACATCCGAGATCGTATCTGCCAAAAAACATACATTGAACAGAAAATTTCAGATCAGTTGGTTCGATTGTATATTATACCAGGAGTTCCTAAAGACACCAAGTTTAACCCCAAGACTAGAAAAGAAATAAGGGTATGTATAAATTTAAATGCTCTTTTGCTATATACAGTGCTGCTCACTAATATTAGCACCCTTGGTAAATATGAGCAAAGGTGGCTGGGAAAATAAATCTGCATTGTTTATACTTTTGATCTTTCATTCAAAAAATTTACAAAATTCTAACCTTTCATTGAAGTAAAACAATGGAAATTGGGGGAAACTCGCATTATGAAATGCATGCTTTCTTTAGTTCATGTTGGCCACAGTTATTGGCACCCAATTATTGCAACGTCCTTTTCCTCCTATAATGCCTGAAGAGTTTGGAGAACACCTGATAAGAGATCAGAGACCATTCCTTCATCCAGAGTCTCCAGATCCTTCAGATTACCAATACTGAATTATCTTCAGTTCACCCCACTAGTTTCTACAGGGTTCAGGTTAGAGGACAGAGACAGCCATGGCAGAAGCTTGGTTTTATGCTCGTGACACATTTTGGATCATTGTCTTGATGGAAGATCCAAACATGGCCCATTATAAGATTTCTAACAGAGTCAGTCAGTTATTGATTTTTTATCTGTTGGTATTTGATATAATCCATGATGCCATGCATCTAAACAAGATGTCTAGGACCTCCAGCAGAAATATAGGCCCACAACATCAAAAACACAGCAGTATGTTTAAAAATTGACATGGGCTACTTTTTATCCCTGTGTTCACCAAACCCATCTTGAGTGTTTTTGCTGCTAAAAAGCATTTTTTTTTGTTTCATCTGACCATAGATGCCAGTCCCATGAAGTTCCAGTCGTGTCTGACAACTTAATATGCTGGAGATTGTTTTTGGATGAGCCAGGAGTTTTTTCTTGAAACCCATTTGAACAACATGTGCTGATGTAGGGGCTGTTTGATATATTTATTTGAGGCTTTCTGACCCCAAGACTCAACTCAACTAAAAAAAAAAAAAAAAGTTTTGATTGTTTCTATTGTACTCATTTGTAACTCGCTTTAGATAAAAGCATCTGCTAAATGAGTAAATGTAATGACTCAACTATTTTCTGCAATTCTCCAGCTGTGGTCCTTTGAGAGTTTTTAGCCACTCAAACTCTGCATCAGGACGATATAGACTAGAGATCGACCGATATATCGGTTTACCGATATTTTTCCCGATATTTAAGCATTTTACCATTATCGGTTATCGGTTTTGAAAAAAAAAAATATCGGTTTTGAATTTTTATGTTTTTATTTTATTTTTTTTTGTCATCACATACATAATTATACAGAGCAGGCTATAACCAGCAGTGAAATTTGTTCTCTGCATTTGACCCATCCAAGTGTGCACACACACTTGGAGCAGTGGACACTGTTCACTCAGGAGAAGCTCCAGCACAACCACCGCATGTAACTTTATACAAGATTAACTTGTTTGAAACACGCTGAATTATATTAACATTTACTATCGAACCATTATTTTACCAATAAACATCTAAATAAATACATCTCTATCGAAATTAATTATTTATTATCTCTGCAAGCGATCGCAGTTTGAGTAGTTCTGTGTAAATAGATAAACCGCTGTCAGCAGTTTTCATAATCTAGAATGACAAAAACATTTGAATTCTGATATAACATGCCAGTTGAGCAATGCAATAAAATAGGCCTACAATGTTTTGTTTGTTATAGCTTATTTCAATATTCCAGAGAATATAACAGCTTATAAACCTAAAACTGTAGTTTAAAATGAAGTTGATATTTTGTTTGAGTTTTCCTCTTTTCCTCAGGTTTTAAATAAGCCTGTAAGCGCCGTCGCGTTTACTTTGACTTTAATATCAGCAGCAATTCGGCATCAAACAGTGTTTAAAATAAAAAACAGCAAATACTGTGGAACCAAATAAATGAGAAACGAATGTTTTTTTTTAACATTATCACTTAGATCAGGGTAATAGATCGTATTCACCTCTCGTATTCTGTGTTTAGGAGGAGAAATACGGTTCTCATGGGCGCTGTGAATACAGACTGAACGGCGGCTCAAAAACTCTGTATGAGAACATGATACACAAACTACAGCTCGCTCGATAACAGAAGCCAGTGTCACACTGGTACACACAAGTTTGATGGGCAAGTTTTGTAATCAAGGTAAAGCTGATTACAGTGACATGATCGTGCATTAGGGGCGCTGTGTCCGTTATAAATGATGCGCAAACGAAGCGTATGCGCGCTCGATCACTCATATTTCTGCTTGAATACAGCTCAGTAGGCTATATAGTTGAATACATCTCAGTATATAGTTGAATACAGCGACGTGAATAGTGCATAATAATAAAACACCATTTTATTTATTATTATTAAATTAATGCAACATAAAGATACATCACAACAAGCCTTTTTAATTATTTATTTAATGTGTATTTTATCATTTATTTACTTTTCACCGGTAGATCTCGGTGAGTTTTCTCCTTGACCTAGATTAATGTCAGACTCAGAAGTCAACAGGCTAAAAGCAGGTGCTTTTACATTTCGTTTTGAAACTCTTCCGCATCTAGTCTTGTCTGTGTCACACTCATGTCTCTCATCTTGTCTATCTCACTCTTCTTGTCATCTCTTCACGTGATAAATGAAATCTGATCTGTGATGTAGAGGTCTGCAGGACTATTTTAGGTTGTATTCCGCACACCCGCTCCCATGATATATTCTGTTTGTTCACATTTCTGATGAAAGACAGAGATAGGCTAACAAATTAAAGTTTAATCTGCACAAAATTGTATTTATTTTATTCGTCTTGTCAAGAGTCTTGAATTTATTGACTGAAAAATGTCAATAAAATTTTGCTGCCAACACGGAATAAAGTTTCACAGAGAGGAAAAAGTTATACAAAATTGTTATCCCTATTATAATTTGTTTTGTCAGGATATAATTCGTTTATGTTAACATTCAGCCTACAACACAATAGGAAAAAAATGTAGGTTTAGCCTAATAGCTATTTTATTAGTCTTGTCAAAACACTAAATTCATTTAACATCTTGCTGTTAACACAGTGAAAAGTGCAGCAGAGAAAAAATAAATAAATTCGACACAGTCTGTCATTTAAAATGATAGGATAAGCATAATACAAAAAAAAGGGAAAGAGAATTGCACGTGATTCAAGGACAGAGGAGTAATAAATCTGGTCGGGACAGCCGGCAATGCAGACCTAGACTGCTGTGATGCAAGACTCTCGTTCGTCAGCCGCGTTCAGTTTTAATTTTAGTGTCCTCTATCTGAACGAATTTATTTTTATTACTATAAAAACAATCTAAAGGACGGTGGGGGACGGTGCCATGGTGAGCAAGTGATGTAACAGTGTTGCGGCTTAACACCAGTATAACCGTCGTCACGTCTATCGCGGCAAGCCTACTTCACTCTGTTATTTATTTACTTTATAACAGTAAATAAATATCGGTTCTGAATATCGGTTATCGGTTACATAAACGTATAAATATCGATATCGGTATCGGTTATAAAAAATCAATATCGGTCGATCACTAATATAGACACATGTGCACTTCCAGGCAGGCTCATAACATCTTTAGCTGATTGGAAATAATTAATTATTACCCAGATTGTAGAAATGGGGATTTTCACTGCTCTAGCTCTTTTCTTAATGTCACTTTCTATTTTGTGACGCTCAATTATCTTGTTCTGCACATCAGAACTATATTCTTAGGTTTTACTCTTTGTGATGATGATTAAGGGAATTTGGCCTTTGTGTTCATCATATTTATAATTCTGTGGAACAAGAAGCCATGGCTGGATACTTTCATAATCAATAATTAAAAAAAAAATATGAATAGGAATATACTTCAGAGATATTTTACTCATAAGAAAATCTAGGGGTGCCGATAATGGTTGCCAACATGCATTGGAGAAAAAAAATAATAATTCTCCCCACTTTCAATTGTTTTACTTCAATAAACGTTTAGAATTTTGTGAATTTTTTTTGGAATGAAAGATCAAAAAGATAAAGGCAGATTTATTTTCACAGCCGCCTTTGCTCATATTTACCAAGGGTGCCAATATTAGCGAGCAGCACTGCAAAAACACATTGTTTTGATCGCTCTTTTGATTCCTGATAGAACATTGAATGGTTCTCAGTGGATAAACTGCCTTGCCACAGGAACGATATGACCCCGAAATCCAAGCTTGGACTGGCTCCTAACAAGTTTTTTATGGCTATCCCATTTATGAGGTACATCTTCTCATGAATGATGATTTGAAATGGTCATGTTTTTGTTTGTTTGGAGTATGACAGAGGTGTAATGTGCTCATCTGCAGGCAGCTCAGAGAGTGGATTGCCAAACACAAAGGAGAGTCAACGAGCAGCGATGAGGATTTTGCATCCAACGGCAGCACACCTTGCAAAATATTCCGGTGCGATCATTCTCACTATAGAAGGCGTTCATCATCGCATTTTCATGTGTGCAAAGATGTTGTTTTGCAGCTCTTATAGTGCAGTAGAGTTATGGTGCTTAAACACTGTAGTAGAGATGGACCAGGTATGGCTAGTTTGACCAATAACTGAATTTAATATTCGAGTGGCTGTGCATCCCATAAAGAGGGTTGCAATTGTCAAATAAGAGCCTGTAGACTAATTATAGTTCTTTCACATTATTTGTTGACTATCTGAAAGCTGCACTTTATGCTCATTAAGTGTGGGGCCTTAAGACTGACTAGTCGTACAGACTGTTTTTAATTGACTGTGAAATAATGAAATATTAAATTTACATTAACATCTCAAATTTTTTAATGACAATATTTTAAAATATTGCATATATATGTGCTCCTGTGGCTCAGTGGTAGAGCATTGCGTTAGCAGTGCAAAGGTTGTGGGTTCGATTCCCAGGAACACACATACTGACAATACAAATGTATAGCCTGAATGCACTGTAAGTCGCTTGGATAAAAGCGTCTGCTAAATGCATAAATGTAAATGTAAATATAAGGGTATTAAAATAAAGTACTAGTAGGTCCATATATATAGTATATATATATATATATATATATACTAGTGTATATATATATATATATATATATATACATACACGGCTCTAGAGTGCGACCTAATTTCTCACGGGTGCGACTAACAAAATCCCAGGGCGCACTGGTGCGTCCAGCCATTCGAGAAAAGAAAAAGTATCCGCGACTCAGAAACTCAACAAAAGACACTCCGTTAGGCTTATATAGTGGTCTAAACCAATCAGAGATAGTGAAGGCGGACCCCCTCTGATTGGCCGTGGTCCAGATATTCCTGTATGTGTGTGTGTGCGTTGACAAATCGCACGTGTGCTGCTGCAGTCAGACAGAGAGAAAGAGGTGAGTAGTAGAGATGCGTGCAGTGTTGCCAACTTAGCGACATTTAGCACCTTTGTAGACCCCATAGCAACTTTTGTTTTCCAAAAAGCAACTAGTGACAAATCGAGTCTCTCAGAGTGTCTCTGTGATTTTGTGCAGACTAGCTTCTTGGAAAGGAGAGCTGGTTATGAATTCTTAAAGGGACGTGTTTCAGTCATTATTTCATATTTATCCTGTTGACTGACAACATAAACAGTCAAATATATAAAGTAAAACAGTTTTATTGAGAATTTGGCTGCATTAAAATACAGTATGAGTACAGAGAGATTAGACAGAACAGAACAGTTATTTTTCTTTACTTTACTTTGTCATTTAGCAGACGCTTTTATCCAAAGCGGCTTACAAAAGAAGTAACTCAAATTAAAAGTTAAAACTATACATAATATATACACACATTTAAGAAGATAAAGACATGAAATAAACATGACAAATGCATACAACATTTCAAAACTAAACATTTAAATGAAAATAATAATTAAATATTAAATCAAGAAAAGGTATGAGTATAAAAAATGCTTCTAACATAACACTAAAGGCCTAAGTATACTTCTTTTGCATAGTAAGAATTGGTTATAAAACTGTAAATACTTTTTTTTCATTATGTTTAGTGCAATTATTTGGTAGTCTGTGATGGGATGGGGTGCAGGATTGTTTTATGGGTTTAAGGGGGGGGGTTTAAGAAGCACTGCACTAGAGCATCCCTTCGTTCAGACACAGTGGAAGATCTGATAAGACTCAGTGTAGAAGGGCCAAGTCTGGAAGATGTTGATGCTAGAGAGAGTGTGGTCAGCTGGTTTAGCCGAGGACAAAGATCAAGAAAGCTAAACTACAGGAGTTAGCCATCCGAGGGGCATGTGACTGCAATGGAGGATAGTCCATAATACATTGAGCCATGAGATGTTCAGTTTGGACCCTTAAAACACTTAATTTAGATTTTATTTATCTTGAGATGTTTTAAGTTTAAATCTCTGCTCAGTGAAGCACTTTAAGCACCAACACTTTCTCAGTAAGTTACCTTTCTTGTAGAATTGTGCTTCAAATAAAGAACTTTATGTTGACCAGATTGTTAGTTAGTCGTTTTACTAGTCAATATTGCCTATATAAAAATTTGGGTGCACCTAACTTTTGTGCTGGTGCACCTAAGAAAAAAAGTTAGGCGCACCAGTGCACCCAGTGCAAAAAGTTAGTCTAGAGCCCTGATACAGGTGCTGGTCATATAATTAGAATATCATCAAAAAGTTAATTTATTTCACTAATTCCATTCAAAAAGTTAAACTTGTATAATGTATACATTCATTCCACACAGACTGATATATTTCAAGTGTTTATTTATTTTAATTTTGATGATTATAACTGACAACTAATGAAAACCCCAAATTCAGTATCTCAGAAAATTTGAATATTACTTAAGACCAATACAAAGAAAGGATTTTTAGAAATCTTGGCCAACTGAAAAGTATGAACATGAAAAGTATGAGTTGATTTGTGAGTGTTTCACGACCAAACCGTAGTCTGGAGGACCCCGGCATAGTGTTTATGTTTCTAAAACACCTCACACATATCATTTTCTGTGGAGTTATGCGTGTATATTACTGTATGCCATTGAACGAGCACTGAAATGATGACATGCAGTAATTTTGTTGTTCCCCTGCTCAGCTCGAAGCCCAGAAGGTCTCAGACGTTGGTGGAAGCATCTCCTGAAAGCTGGTCAAAGCAAAAACAGCAGAAACCCTTGGGACAAACCGCCCAGACTGAGTTAGTAGACGAGCTTAAACCCAAAGTAAGTGTTCACATCACAAAATATTCTGCTATTACGGTTAGCTGTAAGCAGTGTGACCCACATTCAGATCTTATTCACAGTTTGTTTCAGTAACTCTGACATGCCAGCAGCACAGACAGTGATCAATCTGTTTAGTGCTAATTCAGTGATTTATTTAGTTGCAGAATCACGTGAAAGGCAACAGCAAGAAACAACAGGAGTCTCCAAACCAGACAAAAAGAGCTAATGGTGTCAGTCAGCAACAGGTGCGTAGCTACACACATTATTTACTGTATGCACATTACAATAGATGTTATAGTTGTGTAACGCTATATTTATTTTGTAGAAAGATGAGAAGAAACTTCAGCCCAGAAGACTGCAGGATAACTTTGACACGGGTAAATACGCTTTTGAAGAAATTATGCATGAGGGACTAGAAGTGGGTTTTATGATTATAGCTATTTGATCAAAAGATAAATCCAGTATGCAGCTAGAATTGATTAATGTTTGAACACCTAATGCATGAGAGAAAGGTTGCTATGCAGGTTTCATGAGGATTTGACCAATAGAAAGCAGTGTGCCATAAATCACTAGATCTTTTGTGTTTGATCACACCTTATGTTTATTCATCAAATAATCTAATGCATGCATTTCAACAGCTGTGGGCGATATGTTTCAGTTGTTCTACAATTGTTTCTGCAGATGCGGCTGGTGAAGTCTATGGCTGTAACGGACAGGCAGACTTGTGTTACGGGGAACACAGCCTCTCCTCGCGGTCTTTTCTCAGCTTCACGTTTGACAAAGATGCCATCATGAAATCCTGCTTCGAGTCTTGAAGATCTGCCTCTGTTTTTTAAAAGATTTGACTCTGCAAACTTCCTTAAGATCTACAAGTGGATCTTCCACGCTGTGAACCTGTTAGTCGAGATGTATCGTGTGTTGGACCAAGATTACAGATAAATCAAAACAATTCATTTTTTCATACGTCACTTCCTATAAATCTGGATCTGGAATGCTGTTAGCTTGAGTCCTTTCAGACTTTATATTTATGCTAAAACATGTGCCCAATCATGAGTGCATCACTAAAGAGAGGTCGTTAAGAAACTAACTGGTTTGTCTGAAACACACTTAACAATAGTTTGGTCCGGATCCCCTGAAGTGTGTATCCTACTCTTCTTATAATCAGATGTTACAATAATAATCGTTCCAGCTGTATGTTGAATTTGTATAGCTGAAGTCATCTCAGTGTTCGTTGTTTTTGCTGTTAAACAAAGCAAATATAAGAAGCTGCTCAAAAAGCATGCTTTCAGAGTGTCACATGACGGGTACTGTACAGATAGTGTGGACGTTACTTGTCCAAGAACAGGAAAACCCATTGAAGCACTTGATCAAGTCCTCAGTCACTAAACGTCTGCTCAGTTTGACATTGATGTGTTGCAGTTTGATAAATGACATGTCAGCTATGTTTCCCTCAAACCATGTCTTCGGTTGTTTTGTCAAGCTGTTTGTTTTCTGTTCATGTTCATTGATATTTTTATCAACAGCTCCCCAGGTTTTCCTCCACATGGTTGCTATACTATATTAATATTTTCTCTGTGAAATAGATATCTGTGGTAAGTTGCTTTACAATTATGATACATGATTTGCTTAACCACATTATCTATGGTTTGTGTTGTCGTTCTTTCTCTCATTTTTGGTAAATAAAGACACTTTCTTAAAGTGATAGTCTGTTTTGCCTTTCCACATAAAAAAGTATTTGCTGATATAATCAAAAATTGGCATGACACGTTGAATCCCTTAATGAAAAATAAACATAAAAAATAGTTTAAATAACCAGATCTGGGGAATTAGGAGGCCTTCCTCCGCCGGCTTGCGTCTAAATGCAGACCTTGAGCCAAAACTCATCACCAAACACCATGACTTGTACATATGGCTTACAGTCATGTCATACACTTCAAAACTGTTGTAACAGAGGTGGAAATACAATTTTTAAGTACATAAATTATGTTTCCATCTTTGTTGGCACAGTTTGGAAGTGCCTTTTTCTCTTCTAAAGAAGGGGTGCCAGTACTTTTGTCCATATAATGAATGTACAAGTCATTAGTGTTTGGTGATGAGTTTTTGGCAATATAGTGTATATATATATACATATATATAAAGCCCTAGTGTTTCTTCAGTTCTTTGTGAGTTGTTGAATGTAATGGTTGACCGTCATTCTGTTCTTTGTTCCCTTTGGTTTTTGGCTTATTATTTGTTGTAGTTTTTCCATGAATTGCCTGCACATAGATCCCAGCCTCTGTCTTCTCCAGCTTCTCCACAACGTTACAGTATTTGACTGCCGTGTCTCTTTGAGCCTATATTTAGCACAAGTAAAATACTTAAGTAGTGTTAACATGAGATGCTGTAATACTTTCACTCAAGTTGTTTTGGAAATGATGACTTGCAACTTGTAGTGGAGTAACTGGTAAAGTATGTTTTTCAGGTACTCTACACTTCTGCAGATAACACACACACACACACACACAGCCGTCTGAATGCTCTCACACCTTTCTCTCATTGCCAGCATTAGTTTTTCAGCTATTTAAGTTACAGTAGCTCTTCTGTGTAATTGGACTATTAGCCTTTGCTCCCACATGCATCGATGAGCCTTGGACCCTGACGCCGGGTTCACCTGTTGACCTTCCTTAGGCTCTTTTTGGTACCCACTGCATACTGGAGCACCCCACAGGACTTACTGTTTTGAAGATGCTCTGAGGATCTAGTGATCACTATTCAGCCCTTGTCAAAGTCATTCAAATCTTCTACTTGCCCACTTTATTTTCACTTGCTGCCTAATGTATCTCACCCTTTGAATGATGCCATTGTTTCAGTATAGTTATTATTCAACCTATCAGTGGTTTCAGTGTTGGGGAAAGTTACTTTTAAAAGTAATGCATTACAATATTGCGTTACTCCCTAAAAAAGTAGCTAATTACGTTACTTAGTTACTTTTTATGGAAATGAATGCGTTACATTACATTTGCTTTACTTTTGAAATATAAGCAGGACTTGATTGTTTGTTTTTAATACAAGAAGTTATATTTATAGCGAATGTAAAAGCCTTTCACACCAAAAAGTGTAATGAATAAACCTCAGACTGAAGGAAGAGTAAATCACGTCTGTACAGAAGAACGCAGGAGAAGATTCAACACTCTTCAGCAATAAAAAACAACAACAACGCACAATTATTAGTTTATCTAAAGTCATTTTTGATTATTAGTATGGCTGAACTGGATCATCAAAGGTCATCAGCAAACACGTTGGTTAGTAAAATGAGATTAGATATATTTGTGTTGTTTAACATATTTAATTATTGCAGGTTTGTGTCATATTCTGAGTTTGTATTTCAATATTTCAATTCATTTTGATGAATACTGAATCTGTTTTTTGTGAGTGAGATGAATTAATACACATTCATATTTAGTCTAGATTATAACTACAGTAAGACATGTTCACACAGCGCACTGTCATCAATAAATGGGAAAAAGTATATTATATCAGATATTTTCTTGTAAATTAAAAAGTAATGCGTTACTTTACTAGTTACTTGAAAAAAGTCATATTATTACGTAACTCGCGTTAGCTGTAATGCGTTACCCCCAACACTGAGTGGTTTTAATGTTGTTAAGCAAGCAGAAGAACCAGCAAACGTATGACCAGCAGATGTCGTCTGGAGAAAAGGGAAAAGCTCTAAATGAAATGTGTGCAGGATTAACTCCATTCAGAAGGGCTGTTGTCTTCTCTTATTCTATCCCTTGGCAGAATGTTTTTAGACAGGAGCTTTATTCTCCAACAGGAACGTCGGATGAGAACTTCTCCAAGTCTACATTTTTCAGCAGATGTGGGATATGAATCTCACCAGCATTAATGCAAGCACAATTAATGTCTTTCTCTGTCCAGTGAAGTAAGGTCTTCCATAAACGACATCTCTTTCTCCTTAAAAAAAAAGTATTCTGCTGCCTTTCCTATTGCAACACTATGCATGAGACTCAAGGTTCAAGGTTTCTTTATTTGTCACATGATAAATTATACAGGGTATAATCAAAAGTGAAATGTAGGTCAAATCAGGTCCGCTCAGTGGACAGTGCAAAGAATAAAAAAAAATAATTATATAAGAGTAACACCACAAGAGCATATATATATATATATATAGGTAAAAAAAGAACTAAAAAGTAAAATGTGCAATAGAATAAAGAAAAGTGCAAAACAGTAAAACAGTAAGATGTGCAAAACAAATAGGATGTGCAAAACAGTATATGGGACTTAATAAATATTAGTATAAACAGGAGGGATGAGAGGGATGTGCAACGGTTGTACTGGGTATGCACACATAGCGGCGGATGATGAGAATATGAATGTTTTTGTTATTTATTTTTACAGATAATAATGAGTCTTGTGAAAGTTTATGGAACAGAGTTCAGACTCTGACTACGCATTGTATCGTGAAAACATTCGGGGTACTGTAGATTTGCCAACTTCATCCTGTTTTTCCCAGTTTGTGAACAGTCAAAATTTCAAATTGCCCTAGGAGTTGTTTTACTGTACTCTAAATTTAGTCCACCACATCAGAAAATGTGACCCTGGAGCATAAAAGCAGTGTTGAAAAATCATTAAGATATTAAGATCATGTTCCATGAAGATATTTTGTAAATTTCTTACCATAAATATATCAAAACGTAATTTTTGATTAGAAATATGCATTGCTAAGAACTTCATTTGAACAACTTTAAAGATGATTTTCTCAATATTTAGATTTTTTTGCATCCTCAGATTCCAGATTTACTAATAATTGTATCTCAGACTAATATTGTCCAAACCATACATCAATGGAAAGATGATTTATTCTGCTCTCAGATGATGCATACATCTCAATTTCACAAAATGGACCCTTATGACTGGTTTTGTGCTCTAGGGTCACAAATACACTTTCATAAGTGTGTGATCATTGGATCATGTGGTGCTGAACACTACTGGAGAACTGCGGCTCCGCTCATAAATATTAGGACTCGATGAAAAGATGGGAATTTCCAGGGATTGTGGAATAATCCTGCAGTCAGTTCCTGTTTTTTATTTATTCACGGCTGAACTTTATCTTGGAATGTTCTGATATAATGTTATTGACAAGATACTTATAAACCTTAAACATAAAATAAAATCATCCAGGCTAATGATTGTGTGAATTGTAACACATAAGCTCATTAGACAGAATGGTTTTGTCAGCTGGAATCCTTGCACAGCTCATTTGTAATTGACATGACAGAAGTTACTCATTAAAATTTCTCTCGGAAGAGCTTTTATATAATGAGGATTACTAGGCATGCCGTGGTTTGTAATAGTTTCAAATTCACTTGAAATAATATTATTTTGCTGCATATATTGTACATATATATATTGCATATACAGTATACATTTGTATACTGACAATACAAATGTATAGCCTGAATGAGGAGAGATGCAATGTTGTGTCGGGGGGGGCTCCAGGAACATTGGTTGGGAAGCACTGAGTTAGATGATGGATGAATCCTCAATCGGTGCATGGACATTTCTGAGAACTCAATTACCACACTTCAGCCCACAATGCTCATTTTCAGCAGAAATGCTTTACATAATATTTAAAATTACTGTTGTTAAAGTCTTTGAGCTGAAAACCTTCCTGTCTTTTCACGGTTACCCATTGTCCTCTGTCGTTGAGTGCAATATATTTACATTTACATTTATACATTTAAGTTGCTTTGGATAAAAGCGACTTAAAAAAAAGGATGAAAAAGCTATTTTCTTGAAACTACCTGTACATAAAAGTCCTTGTCATAAATTACTCAAAATGTTGTCCCAACTAGTCAAACACAGTTGTCTTGAATTTCATATTGTTGAAATTTTAAAGGGGTCATATGATGTGATTTCAAGTTTTTCTTTCTCGATGGGGTGTTACAAGCTGATTGTGGATAGATAAGATCCCTGAAGTTGCAAAGACTAAAGTC